>OY992877.1:3600911-3728411 GCA_963921405.1 Cepaea hortensis
GTGAGTGGCTGTATGAGGGTGATTTGATGAGTGGATGTCTGTGGTGTGATTTGATGAGTGGATGTCTATGGTGTGATTTGATGAGTGGATGTCTATGGTGTGATTTGATGAGTGGATGTCTATAGTGTGATTTGATGAGTGGATGTCTATGGTGTGATTTGATGAGTGGATGTCTATGGTGTGATTTGATGAGTGGATGTCTATGGTGTGATTTGATGAGTGGATGTCTATGGTGAGATTTGATGAGTTGATGTCTGTGGTGTAATTTGATGAGTGGATGTCTATGGTGCGATTTGGTGAGTGGATGTATATGGCGTGATTTGATGAGTGGATGTCTATGGTGTGATTTGATGAGTGGATGTCTATAGTGTGATTTGATGAGTGGATGTCTGTGGTGCGATTTGATGAGTGGATGTCTGTGGTGTGATTTGATGAGTGGATGTCTATGGTGTGATTTGATGAGTGGATGTCTATGGTGAGATTTGATGAGTGGATGTCTGTGGTGTGATTTGATGAGTGGATGTCTATGGTGCGATTTGGTGAGTGGATGTCTATGGTGTGATTTGGTGAGTGTCTGTATGAGGGTGATTTGATGAGTGGATGTCTGTGGTGTGATTTGGTGAGTGGATGTCTATGGTGCGATTTGGTGAGTGGATGGCTATGGTGTGATTTGATGAGTGGATGTCTATGGTGCGATTAGATGAGTGGATGTCTATGGTGAGATTTGATGAGTGGATGTCTATGGTGTGATTTGGTGAGTGGCTGTATGAGGGTGATTTGATTAGTGGATGTCTGTGGTGTGATTTGGTGAGTGGATGTCTATGGTGCGATTTGGTGAGTGGATGTCTGTGGTGTGATATGGTGAGTGGATGTCTATGGTGCGATTTGGTGAGTGGATGTCTATGGTGTGATTTGATGAGTTAGTTAGTTAGTTAGTTAGTTAGTTATCAGTTGGGGTATCTTCGTTGCACTCCGGACATGTCCATAGGTGCTCAGATCCTCCCCCCAGCATATGCATCAGCGTCCGGTGGCTAATAGTGCCAGTTCTGTGTTGGTTGACGAGGCGCTTTGTTTTCCCGATGTACCTCTCGCGTCTGGCTGTGCCGATTCTTACTCCCAGGTCTTTCATCCTGGAAAGCGATGTGGAATCACTGGCGTCAAAATCCTCTGTTCTCGCCATATCTTTAAGGGCGTTAATAACATCGGCATGATCCATGGGCTGGCCATCTACAGGGGGTGCAGAGCCAGCCAATTTATCAGCTCGTTCATTTCCCTCGACTCCCGCATGTCCCGGGACGAAGATGAAGGTGACTTTGCGGACAACAGACTTCCGCAGCGACTCAGTCCACTGTCTACGTACAGATCCAGCTGAGTGGATGTCTGTGGTGTGATTTGATGAGTGGATGTCTGTGGTGTGATGTGATAAGTGGATGTCTGTGGTGTGATGTGATGAATGGATGTCTGTGGTGTGATTTGATGAGTGGATGTCTATGGTGTGTGTCAGAGTCCTAACTATTTGCTCCTTCTAGCTCACTGGACTTGGACAGGCAAATTACAACATCTACGACACATATACTAATAACACATGAATGCAATCGGAAACTCGCAGGAGCTATCTCCTGAACACCCTTTATTACAATATATTACAGGCTGACAACATGGTCGCACTTTACGCTCAAACAATCGTTCAACACCAGCAGCCACGCGCTAGCTCACATGGGCGATATTTACACTGTCGCCCGCATGATCATTCGCAATCACAGCCTCACATCATCCCGCACATATCACAGTTAGTACATTCCTCGAATATCAATACACAACGTTCATCTCAGCTATCCGTCACAACTCTCTCGTTCTATCGTTCTATCTCTCGCTATTCTTCACACGTCCGTCTCTCTCCGCTGTCTCACACACACTGCCTCCGTCCTCCTTGACCTTCCCACATCACGTGGGTCTGTTCACGGGCTTCTTGCTTGACCGTCCGTTAGTCAAGCCGTGATGTCTCCTACTGCCCTTGACCTCAGCCATGCTTACACTGACTCTCGCTTACATACCGGCACTTACACTCTTACTTACACATAAACCCCTGACACTCCCCCCCCCCCCGCACAAACAATGTGGCACTTTCTCTTGGAAATGTGACACATTCTGCTGTTGTTACTCTTGGTACATCTTTCTAACCTTGTCAGGGGGTTATATGATCATAAGTCTACGCTTGCGTCCCTTTTTGCTCTGATCTTTTTTTTTTCGAGATTAAATTACTATTCTTCTCTCTTTTTCAGTACTGAGGTTTCTCTCAAGGTTTTGTCGTGGTCTGGTAAATGTTCTGGTTGGGTTTACTTTACATACCTCGTTATATTCTTCACTCCCCACTCCCGTGACATTACATTCTGTTCATGTTTCACAATCGATTCGCTGTGCATTATCATCTCATAGTTATTGTGGCTATGCTGGTTTAAGGATTCTCCATTGATTCACGCCTCGAATAAGGCTACAACTTCCTCTTACAGCATTCTTAAATTTTCTCTCTATTCAGACGTGGTCCCCCCCTCGTCTCTATTTAATGCACTCTCATCGATTCTTTATGAGCACGCTATGTCAATGTTGTGGTCATGGTTCGAATATACTTCATGTATATAATAGTCCCCCTTACCTCATCTTATGTCAGACCGTGAGTTGTTTCCCTTTTTTGGGTACACCTCGTTTACTGTTATGGAGAGTTCTTATTAATCTCTTTGGTTGGCATCACCCTGTTGGTATGTTCATTCTTGTTACAATATTATGATGTTACTTCTGTACCACTATTGCTAAGCGTCATTCGTCGGGCTATCCACCATACGCGAAAGCAAGTTTGGTAACACTCGCGTATTGGGATTGCCAGGCGTTGATTCTCAGCATTACACCTTATACCTTTCGCCACTTTACTTACGCTCATATGTACATATCACATTCTACAAATACAAAGTATTATAATAATAAAATTAGACATTGGATGTCATGCACTTAATACATTTACAATAAAATATTCATCGTCGCTGCCTTTATACACGTATAGGAAACTGTTCTTGTCCTGTGAAAGTTATGCACACGGAATTAAATTATCAGTGTTCAATGTTCATTGTGGTGCTGAAATGTTTGGCATTTCTTCTTTCTGACCCGAGTATTGACGTATTCTGTATATCCTGATATTGTCTTTCCTTCTGTATAGTGATTAAAACTTTTCACCAAGTTTGGACAATTTGTAAGTCCGTTCTGTAAAATTGCTGGAATTCACACATATAAAATATAATTATGAGTGTGGCCATGGTGTGCCTGTCTGTGACTGTCTTTGCCATAGTTTGTAGGTTGGCATCGGGTTCATTAAACTGTTCACTTGAAATCAATGTCTGTACTTGTGAAGTTCTTGTCGTTGTTAGTCGATTTCAAAAGGTGGATTCTGTAGATACTCGTTTGAAACAAAGTCAATATTGGTATATCTTATTGTTTGATACCTGAAATCACATGTTGAGTCTTACTGTTCTGTTGATGACACTTTTCACGTTGAAGGAACTTTCATGTTGATCTATACAATGAAGTGTGCTAGTATCATAGCGCTGGAGTCGTACAGCAGACAAGGCAACTCTGGAGTTACTCGATCTACGGATATAAAGTGGGTTACGGTTAAAATTAATTTTCCGAAGGGTGGGGATTTTTCAAATTTCATGTTGAGATCATTTTGAGTGCTATCTCCAAACCTGCACTCGTACATGTGTGTATACATTCAATAGTTCAAATAATAATAATACACCATGTATAGTTTTGAAATGTAATCGTGCATGTTTGTATGCGTTTCTGCAATTTATGTATATTTTCCAAAATATGTAGGGTAATTTGTTGCTGATTTTTGTCAGTAATTCCACCGACTGATGATTTACATTGTTCAGCATAAGTATGTGTCTGAGTTGGAGTTGACTTGACATAGAGTTTATCAGTGGTAACAAGAAACTTTGGTTCACCAGTAATGATATAAGTAACAAAGTTAGCTGTTTTGTCATGAGCAATATCACCTGTGTTGCGTCATGATGATGTGTGAATAAAATTGTTTGTGAAGACATTTGTTTTGCATTTAACATGAGTAGTGCGAGTAGAATCATCCACTGTGTGCCATGTGTGTAGTTAACAGGGGGTACAGGAGGTATAGTATGTACCATGATGATTTTTGATCTTTTCTCGCCTTTGTGAAATGCTTGTTATCTGTACTTTCTTTTCTTTGTTGATACACTCCAGTGTCTGTTTTTTTAATTTCAAATGTTAGCTTTCTGAAAAAATCTTCTATTTCCCTTATATACTGGGTGAATGATTTGTCTGTGGCTGGTTTCAAATTTTGTACCTCTAATTTTAGAGTCTCGAAATAGTTTACATAGTGTTTTAATATCTTTGTTTTATAATATTCATAGTTTGTACTTGACAAATCTGGTATGATCTCCGATAGTTTTTTACATTTTATCGGTACGTGCGCTGTGTACCATATACTCCAATAATATTTTGGGATTTTGTAGTCTTGCATTTTCTTTTCAAATTTCTGTGTCCAATCACGTATTAGGTCATGATTTATATTACACTTTGCATTGTCTTGTGTCCATGTACCCTCGAAAAAGTCTTGCAACCCTCTGTAATGTTTTGTGCCCCAGAAGTGTGATAGATCTGGGCTGTGTTCATCATCTGACATTATTTTCTGTTCCTTAATATTCAAATCTACTAATGATGGTATTTATACAAGCAAATCAAAGAATGCAGATTTGGGTACTTAGCAATCAAAATTAATCAACTTATCTTTATCTGCTGTTTACTCGAACGCTTGATGTACAGGAACGTGATTCTCTTGCTGGTTACCGCTGACCTGGTCTGGTTACGTCAGTTGCTTTGTAGAATTGAAACCTGCTGTGGAAAGAAATGATGTTATTTTCGTTCTGCTTTTGTGAACAATTTGTGAACTTTTTACAAAATTATGCACTAGATCTTCTTCTTTGCATAAGTAGCGTTCTTTTATGCATTTTAATTGGGAATGTGGTTCGTGTGTACTTCTGACACCATTATACCTGTCAGAGTCCTAACTATTTGCTCCTTCTAGCTCACTGGACTTGGACAGGCAAATTACAACATCTACGACACATATACTAATAACACATGACTGCAATCGGAAACTCGCAGGAGCTATCTCCTGAACACCCTTTATTACAATATATATTACAGGCTGACAACATGGTCGCACTTCACGCTCAAACAATCGTTCAACACCAGCAGCCACGCGCTAGCTCACATGGGAGATATTTACACTGTCGCCCGCATGATCATTCGCAATCACAGCCTCACATCATCCCGCACATATCACAGTTAGTACATTCCTCGAATATCAATACACAACGTTCATCTCAGCTATCCGTCACAACTCTCTCGTTCGATCGTTCTATCTCTCGCTATTCTTCACACGTCCGTCTCTATCCGCTGTCTCACACACACTGCCTCCGTCCTCCTTGACCTTCCCACATCACGTGGGTCTGTTCACGGGCTTCTTGCTTGACCCTCCGTTAGTCAAGCCGTGATGTCTCCTACTGCCCTTGACCTCAGCCATGCTTACACTGACTCTCGCTTACATACCGGCACTTACACTATTGCTTACATATAAGTCCCTGACATGTGATTTGATGAGTGGATGTCTGTGGTGTGATTTGATGAGTGGATGTCTATGGTGTGATTTGATGAGTGGATGTCTGTGGTGTGATTTGATGAGTGGATGTCTGTGGTGTGATTTGATGAGTGGATGTCTGTGGTGTGATTTGATGAGTGGATGTCTATGGTGTGATTTGATGAGTGGATGTCTATGGTGTGATTTGATGAGTGGATGTCTGTGGTGTGATTTGATGAGTGGATGTCTGTGGTGTGATTTGATGAGTGGATGTCTGTGGTGTGATTTGATGAGTGGATGTCTGTGGTGTGATTTGATGAGTGGATGTCTGTGGTGTGATTTGATGAGTGGATGTCTATGGTGTGATTTGATGAGTGGATGTCTATGGTGTGATTTGGTGAGTGGATGTCTATGGTGTGATTTGATGAGTGGATGTCTGTGGTGTGATTTGATGAGTGGATGTCTATGGTGTGATTTGATGAGTGGATGTCTGTGGTGTGATTTGATGAGTGGATGTCTATGGTGTGATTTGGTGAGTGGATGTCTATGGTGTGATTTGATGAGTGGATGTCTATGGTGTGATTTGGTGAGTGGATGTCTATGGTGTGATTTGATGAGTGGATGTCTATGGTGTGATTTGATGAGTGGATGTATGTGGTGTCATTTGATGAGTGGATGTCTGTGGTGTCATTTGATGAGTGGATGTCTGTGGTGTGATTTGATGAGTGGATGTCTGTGGTGTGATGTGATGAATGGATGCCTGTGTTGTGATTTGATGAGTGGATGTATGAGGGTGATTTGATGAGTGCATGAATGAGGGGTGATGTGATGAGTGGATGTATGAGCTGTGACTTGATCAGTGGATATATGAGGGGTGATGTGATGAGTGGATGTCTGTGATTTGATTTGATGGGTGGGGTGTCGGATGGGTGATTTGAAGAGTGTGTATGTGTGACTGGGTATAAACATGACGGTAAATTACCTGTACAGCCCCGTGTGAAGACAAGTGAGGACACCGGACATATGCATTACCTAGTCTTGTCTGTAAGCTGCAATGTGAAATCAGTCACGTGCCTGAGCAATCCGACAATTCATCAACATTTAATTAACTTCCTTATCTGTCATGTTTACTTCCAAGGCGTCAGACCCTCCCATCATGCATCACAAAACCGCCATTCTCCGTGAGCATAAAATGGATTTAACTTTGATGAATCGCCCTGGGGTTAGAACGCGTCTCCCTCTTCGCACCCGCTCATAAACATAACAATGGCGGTATCAAAGGCACCCCGTATGGAAATAAATTCCCTGAATATAAAATATCACGTCTGAGATTTGTATGCTTTTTACGATGTAGATTTGTGTGGGCTGGCTGTTTATATATTCTGGAGAAATCGGCCGGCTCCAATCTGTTCCGTGACGTACAGTGACAGATTTCCAATAGGCGGCTGCCATGTGCCGACTTCATATGTGCACGGACATGTCACTTTCTTCAATCACATGCCCGGACATCTTGGCCAGAAGGTTGAGTTCTCGTCCCTGCAGCAATGTTCTTCAATCACATGCCTAGATATTTTGGGCAGGTTGAGCTCTCGTCCCTGCAGCTTTGTTCTTCTACTGACACAATGTCGGACCTTGTCCTGTCTCTGTGTGTCTCATTCATGTACTCATCCTCTCGTTCATTCACTCATGCATTCACTTATGAACTTATTCAATTATTCACTGTCATTCATTTACTCATTCATTCACACAAGAATTGATTCATTCAGTTATTAATTTAATCATTTACTCATTCATTCACTCATTCACCCTATGATTCAATCAATAAGTAACTCATTGGTTCATTCATTCATTTATTTATTCAAGCTTTCATTAATTTAATGAGTTACTCATTCATTAACCGGTGCCTGTGACGTAGAGATTGTAAACGCGATTTGCATTCCCACATCCCGTCTCCGACATCAGCTGCGTGCGATTTGACAGCAGATTGCCTTGTGTTGATTGTTAACAATGGTATGAGTGTCAGTTGTTCAACAAGCAATAGCAAACTACTCAGCGTAAACTTGCCTAGAAAACTAAAACAAACAAAAATGCCGTGGTTGACATCGGCGTCCTGTAGAGGACACGCTAATCAGTTGGCGGGGGGGGGGGGGGGGACGGGGACGGAGGGAAGGGTCCCCATGTGCTACAGTGCGACAGTCATGGAGTACTGGTGATCTAGGTGTCTTGATATTTATTTTCAATTATATATATATATATATCCCTGTCTGTGATATACTGACAGTAATTTACTCTCTATCCGTGTCTGTGATAAAACGCCAACAATCTTCTCTCTATCCCTGTCCATGATGAGAGTCTGTCAACAATCTTCTCTCTATCCCTGTCCATGATGAGAGTCTGTCAACAGTCTTCTCTCTATCCCTGTCCATGATGAGACTCTCTCAACAATCTTCTCTCTATCCCTGTCCATGATGAGAGTCTGTCAACAGTCTTCTCTCTATCCCTGTCCATGATGAGAGTCTGTCAACAGTCTTCTCTCTATCCCTGTCCATGATGAGACTCTCTCAACAGTCTTCTCTCTATCCCTGTCCATGATGAGAGTCTGTCACCAGTCTTCTCTCTATCCTTGTCCATGATGAGAGTCTGTCAACAGTCTTCTCTCTATCCCTGTCCATGATGAGACTCTCTCAACAGTCTTCTCTCTATCCCTGTCCATGATGAGAGTCTGTCACCAGTCTTCTCTCTATCCTTGTCCATGATGAGAGTCTGTCAACAGTCTTCTCTCTATCCCTGTCCACGATGAGAGTCTGTCACCAGTCTTCTCTCTATCCCTGTCCATGATGAGAGTCTGTCACCAGTCTTCTCTCTATCCCTGTCCATGATGAGACTCTCTCAACAGTCTTCTCTCTATCCTTGTCCATGATGAGAGTCTGTCACCAATCTTCTCTCTATCCCTGTCCATGATGAGAGTCTCTCAACAGTCTTCTCTCTATCCTTGTCCATGATGAGAATCTGTCAACAGTCTTCTCTCTATCCCTGTCCATGATGAGAGTCTGTCACCAGTCTTCTCTCTATCCCTGTCCATGATGAGAGTCTCTCAACAGTCTTCTCTCTATCCCTGTCCATGATGAGAGTCTGTCAACAATCTTCTCTCTATCCCTGTCCATGATGAGAGTCTGTCAACAATTTTCTGTCTATCCCTGTCCATGATGTGAGTCTGTCAACAATCTTCTCTCTATCCCTGTCCATGATGAGAGTCTGTCAACAATCTTCTCTCTATCCCTGTCCATGATGAGAGTCTGTCACCAGTCTTCTCTCTATCCCTGTCCATGATGAGAGTCTGTCACCAATCTTCTCTCTATCCTTGTCTATGATGAGAGTCTGTCAACAATCTTCTCTCTATCCCTGTCCATGATGAGAGTCTGTGAACAATCTTCTCTCTATCCCTATCCATGATGAGAGTCTGTGAACAATCTTCTCTCTATCCCTGTCCATGATGATACTGTCCGCTGTCTTCCTCTATCTCATTGTACTCGAAACTGTCCAGCTGTCACTACATTATGCGATAAGCTGTCTCTGTGCACCGACTTCCTAGATGACTCATGTTGGCGTGATGTGTGTCCTAGCCTTCTTATGTAAAACCACTTGTGAACCAGCAGAAGTGCTTTTACAGACGAACCCTGAACGATAAGAGAGGCCTCGCTGAATGTTTACTGCTGTGTCGACCTCTTGTAGCCACAGCCCTGTAATAACGTTGGCCCTACAAAACACGCAAACATGATTGTTTAACACCCTTTTAGGACGGAACAACATTGGGCCAAATTTAGGTTTCCCTCTGAAGAAGACGGAGCCATTTTTATGAAGTACAGAAATGACTGAAGTGACAATTGTATAAATTCCCAAAAAATATTAGAACCCTATATAGATATATACAAGTATATATATTCTTAACTGATTCAGTGCCGAAGGATACTATATCACCACATGTGACCTCTCATTTTGACAGAGGGACAATATATCGCCATACTAGGATCATCATGTTATCTTTGTTTCTTGGTATCTTCCGCAATTTCAGTGGTCAGGGAACAGATATTTACATTATAATACTTGTTCATTTGATTGTGCACCATGTTTGATCCAAACCTATATTTTGCTTGGCACTGAATCAGTTAAAGAGGATATAGTAAAGTTTAATTCTGTGTATGATTGAAGTTGTTTTGTTCATGTTTACGCAAATTTGATGACCTCATTTGTATTTTGTGAAAAATAAAATATTTCATACCACTATGTATGAATTGGTACTAAATATTATTTAAAAATGGTACTCACCTAAAATTTCCTCATTGAATACCTACACCACTTTAGAATAATTTTAAACACTTATGGTTAAATAAACAACACCTATGAAGTCCCTATTGACATTTGTAATAGGTTGGCTATCAACTGGTGACATGTTTTTTGGTCCGGCCATTGCCATGAAAGGGTATAGATAAAACGATCTTCTTTATTCCCAATACACAAAACTACGGGGACACGAGGTTGAAATCCTCATGGGCACTTTCTGTATCACTAAAGTCATTATCTAACAGTCCTGAACTGACAAAATCGCTACTATCAGAGCTAGTCAATGCTAGTACGTCTTCGGGTTCAAAGCTGGCCATTTTAGAACTCAAAAATCCACGAAAAAATGAGTTACTTCGGGAAAAAAAGCACAAAATAATATCCACTTGTTTGAATCACGCTAGAAACGGCAATGTGAAGGCTAAAATGGCTGACGATTTCAAGGAAGCATTTGATTGGTCTGTACTATTAAAAGCAAACCAATAAAAGCAGTTCTTACAAACAGGGCCGACGATCGGCCTCGTCGTCTGTTTGAATAGAGCAACATGGCGACTGCAAGGCCGGGATTTCGGCCCGGTAGGGTTTTAAGGGTACTTCTAGCTACAGGGAGTTAATATCTCAGATATTCTTCCTTGTCAACAATGCAGGTTATGTTTGACGTTCAGGATGGAAGCCATCTTTGGGAGGGTTCAGTGTAGAAACTAAGAGTAGTTATAAACACGGAAATCAGGTCCACATAGCAAGACAGTACTCCAAACAGTAAGACATTACTCTACACAGTAAGACAGTACTCTACACAATAAGACGGTACTATACACTGTAAGATAGTACTCTACACAGTATGACAGTACTCTATACATTAAGATAGTGCTCCACACAATATGACAGTACTCTATACAGCACGACAGTACTTGAGAATCCTGCAAACAGAGCGATGCTAGCGTCTGCTAGTAGCGTCTGCTAGTATCGTCACGTGTCTGTACTCCTGGTCTGCCAACTTGTGGTGTATTCGATCAAATTCCCTCCTCCAGAACAGGGTGCAGCATGTCGTACATTATCCGCGCGGCTTTCAAACAATCAATACAAAACTGGCATGTACATATCGTCAATGAGGGCTCATTCAATCGATGCCCGTAGAGTAGAAGATGGATGGGAAATGACGTCTGAAGCGGACGTAAGCATCCTTGAGCCATAGATGTGCAGGGTGGTGGTCTGTAGTACGTCCCGCCAACAGCTGGTATAACGTAAATTGTGAAAGAGTATCAATATGCCAGAAGTGACTACAATGTCACTGTATGGCCTCTGTAAGTCAGACATCTTGAAGTTACTACAGCAGACTGCCCGGTATAAGTGCCCACAATGTCACTGTATGGCCTCTGTAAGTCAGACATCTTGAAGTTACTACAGCAGACTGCCCCGGTATAAGTGCCCACAATGTCACTGTATGGCCTCTGTAAGTCAGACATCTTGAAGTTACTACAGCAGACACTCCAGAGCTAGCCTGGCTGTACATGGTCAGTGATAGATATACTGACCGGAGGTCAAGACTGTAGCCACTTAAATAATCATGGAAGGCTAGGCGGCACTGGATGATGATGTGTGTGTATGTGTGCGTGTCTAGGTATGTTAGTTAGTTAGTTAGTTAGTTAGTTAGTCAGGGTTCCAACTTCACAGCAACGGGTCGTCCCCATTATGCTCCGTTCCTGTGCCAGTGAATATCACATAAAACGCTCCCCACTGCCCAATGTGAAAAGTGGAAAAGACAGGAGTCTCGACAAACAACAGCCCGCACAGATACACTGTGCATAATGCCGCCGCCAGAATGTCAACACACCAGTCCCCCACGAAACACCCAATTCATCTCTGATGGAATCGGCAGTCATTTTCCTATCTGAATGTTTCCTAGATGTTCACCCACAGTCCACGAAAATACAGTTCATCGCTGATGGCAGTGGCAGTCAACCAGAAGCCCAGCAGCCACGTATTTCTGCATAAGGCAAAAACCGGTCAACTCTGGGTCATAGTCTAGGTATGTATGTATGTGTTTATACATGTGTGTGTTGTGTTTTTATGTGTGTATGTGTGTGTACACATGCATCATTTATACAAACTCTTACAGTTATACACCCACTCAGTAACTCACAAACACACACCAACTCGCTTGCACATGTACCCACTCACATCAAAGGGTAACAAATTGAGCATGCAGGCCCGTCTTACATTCGGCGCTTCCAATCACTCATCATTCATACATCAGTTTTCTGTTGTGCATGTTACATTCACATAGAAAAGACACTGTCATATGAACGCTGTAAACATAAACAATGATTAAGAGAGATTGAGAAAAAGCGTATCTGTTCCCCCAGGTTTTAGTATCTCTGTTCCCCATGTTTTAGTATCTATGTTCCCCATGTTTTAGTATCTCTTTTCCACATGTTTTAGTATCTCTGCTCCCCATGTTTTAGTATCTATGTTCCCCATGTTTTAGTATCTATGTTCCCAATGTTTTAGTATCTATGTTCCCCATGTTTTAGTATATATGTTGCCCATGTTTTAGTATCTATGTTCCCCATGTTTTAGTATCTCTATTCCCCATGTTTTAGTATCTCTGTTCCCCTTTATTAGTATCTCTGCTCCCCATGTTTTAGTATCTCTGTTCCCGTGTTTTAGTATCTGTGTTCCCCACGTTTTAGTATCTCTGTTCCCCATGTTTTAGTATCTATGTTCCCCATGTTTTAGTATCTATGTTCCCCATGTTTTAGTATTTCAGTTCCCCATGTTTTAGTATCTCTGCTCGCCGTATTTTAGTATCACTGTTCCCCATATTTTAGTATCTCTGCTCCCCATGTTTTAGTATCTATGTTCCCTATGTTTTAGTATCTATGTTCCCAATGTTTTAGTATCTATGTTCCCCATGTTTTAGTATATATGTTCCCCATGTTTTAGTATCTATGTTCCCCATGTTTTAGTATCTCTGTTCCCCTTTATTAGTATCTCTGCTCCCCATGTTTTACTATTTCAGTTCCCCATGTTTTAGTATCTATGTTCCCCATGTTTTAGTATCTCTGTTCCCCATGTTTTAGTATCTATGTTCCCCATGTTTTAGTATCTATGTTCCCCATGTTTTAGTATTTCAGTTCCCCATGTTTTAGTATCTCTGCTCGCCGTATTTTAGTATCACTGTTCCCCATATTTTAGTATCTCTGTCCCACATGTTTTAGTATTTATGTTCTTCATGTTTTAGTATCTCTGCTCCCCATGTTTTAGTATTCATGTTCCCCGTGTTTTAGTATCTATGTTCCCCATGTTTTAGTATTTCAGTTCACCATGTTTTAGTATCTCTGTTCCCCATGTTTTAGTATCTCCGTTCCCCATGTTTTAGTATCTCTGTTCCCCATGTATTAGTATCTCTGTTTCCCATGTTTTAGTATCTATGTTCCCCGTGTTTTAGTGTCTATGTTCTCCATGTTTTACTATTTCAGTTCCCCATGTTTTAGTATCTATGTTCCCCATGTTTTAGTATCTCTGTTCCCCATGTTTTAGTATCTATGTTCCCCATGTTTTAGTATCTCTGTTCCCCGTGTTTTAGTATCTCTGTTCCCCATGTTTTAGTATCTCTGTTCCCCATGTTTTAGTATTTATGTTCCCCATGTTTTAGTATCTATGTTTCCCATGTTTTAGTATCTATGTTCCCCGTGTTTTAGTATCTATGTTCCCCGTGTTTTAGTATCTCTGTTCCCCATGTTTTGGTATCTATGTTCCCCATGTTTTAGTATCTCTGTTCCCCGTGTTTAGTATCTCTGCTCCCCATGTTTTAGTATCTCTGTTCCAAGTGTTTTAGTATCTCTGTTCCCCATGTTTTAGTATCTCTGTTCCCCATGTTTTAGTATCATGTTCCCCATGTTTTAGTATATATGTTCAGCATGTTTTAGTATTTCAGTTCCCCATGTTATAGTATCTCTGCTCGCCGTGTTTTAGTATCTCTGTTCCCCATGTTTTAGTATCTCTGTTCCCCATGTTTTAGTATTATGTTCCTCATGTTTTAGTATCTCTGCTCCCCATGTTTTAGTATATATGTTCCCCGTGTTTTAGTATCTCTGGTCCCCATGTTTTAGTATCTCTGTTCCCCATGTTTTAGTATCTCTGTTCCCCATGTTTTTAGTATCTCTGCCTATTCCTAGTGTTTTAGTATATATGTTCCCCGTATTTTAGTATCTCTGTTCCCCTATGTTTTAGTATCTATGTCTGTTCCTCGTGTTTTAGTATCTCTGGTCCCCATGTTTTAGTATCTCTGGTCCCAATGTTTTAGTATCGCTGTTCCCCATGTTTTAGTATCTCTGTTCCCCATGTTTTAGTATCTCTGTTCCCTGTGTTTTAGTATCTCTGTTTCCCATGTTTTAGTATCTCTGTTCCCCATGTTTAAGTATCTCTGGCCCCCTATGATTTAGTATGTCTGTTCCCCATGTTTTAGTATCTCTGTTCCCCGTGTTTTAGTATCTCTGCCTGTTACCCGTGTTTTAGTATCTCTGCCCGTTCCCCCATGTTTTAATATCTCTGTTCCCCAGTGTTTAGTATCTTTGCCTGTTTCCCCATGGTTTATTATCTCTGCCTGTTCCCCATGTTTTAGTATCTCTGCCTGATCCCCCACGTATTAGTATCTCTGTTCCCCAGTTTTTTGTATCTCTGACTGTTCCCCCTTGTTTTACTATCTCTGTTCCCCAGTTTTTGGTATCTCTGCAATTTCCCCCTGGTTTTAGTATCTCTGTTCCTCATGTGTTAGTATTTCTGTCTGTTCCCCCATGTTTTAATATCTCTGCCTGTTCCCCCATGTTTTAGTAACTCTGCCTGTTCCCCCATGTGTTAGTATCTCTGCCTGTTCCCCCATGTGTTATTACCTCTGCCGGTTCCCTCATGTTTTAGTATCTCTGTTCTCCATGTGTTAGTATCTCTGCCTGTTCCCCCATGTTATAATATCTCTGCCTGTTCTCCCATGTTTTAGTATCTCTGCCTGTTCCCCCATGTGTTAGTATCTCTGCCTGTTCCCCCATGTTTTAGTATCTCTGCGTGTTCCCCTATGTTTTAGGATCTCTGCCTGTTCCCCCATGTTGTAGTATCTCTGTTCTCCATGTGTTAGTATCTCTGCCTGTTCCCCCATGTTTTAGTATCTCTGCCTGTTCCCCCATGTTTTAATATCTCTGCCTGTTCCCCCATGTGTTAGTATTTCTGCCTATTCCCCTTTGTGTTAGTATATCTGCCTGTTCCCCCATGTTTTAGTATCTCTGCCTGTTCCCCCACGTTTTAGTATCTCTGCCTGGTCCCCCATGTGTTAGTATATCTGCCTGTTCCCCCATGTTTTAGTATCTCTGTTCTCCATGTGTTAGTATCTCTGCCTGTTCCCCCATGTTTTAGTATCTCTGCCTGTTCCCCCATGATTTAGTATCTCTGCCTGTTCCCCCATGTTTTAGTATCTCTCTTCTCCATGTGTTAGTATCTCTGCCTGTTCCCCCACGTTTTAGTATCTCTGCCTGTTCCCCCATGTTTTAGTATCTCTGTTCTCCATGTGTTAGAATCTCTGCCTGTTCCCCCATGTGTTAGTATCTCTGCCTGTTCCCCCATGTTTTAGTATCTCTGCCTGTTCCCCCATGTTTTAGTATCTATGCCTGTTCCCCCATGTTTTAGTATCTCTGTTCCCCCATGTGTTAGTATCTTTGTTCTCCCATGTTTTAGTATCTCTGCCTGTTCCCCCATGTTTTAGTATCTTTGCCTGTTCCCCCATGTTTTAGTATCTCTGTTTCCCCATGTTTTAGTAACTCTGCCTGTTCCCCCATGTTTTAGTATCTCTGTTCTCCATGTGTTAGTATCTCTGCCTGTTCCCCCATGTTTTAGTATCTCTGCCTGTTCCCCCATGTTTTAGTATCTCTGCCTGTTCCCCCATGTTTTAGTATCTCTGCCTGTTCCCCCATGTGTTAGTATCTCTGCCTGTTCCCCCATGTATTAGTATCTCTGCCTGTTCCGCCATGTTTTATTATCTCTGCCTGTTCCCCCATGTTTTAGTATCTCTGCCTGTTCCCCATGTTTTAGTATCTCTGTTCCCTCATGTTTTAATATCTCTGCCTGTTCCCCCATGTGTTAGTATCTCTGTTCTCCATGTGTTAGTATCTCTGCCTGTTCCCCCATGTTTTAGTATCTCTGCCTTTTCCCCCATGCTTTAGTATCTCTGCCTGTTCCCCCATGTTTTAGTATCTCTGCCTGTTCCCCGATGTTTTAGTATCTCTGCCTGTTCCCCCATGTGTTAGTATCTCTGCCGGTTCCCCCATGTTTTAATATCTCTGCCTGTTCCCCCATGTTTTAATATCTCTGCCTGTTCCCCCATGTTTTAGTAACTCTGCCTGTTCCCCCATGTTTTAGTATCTCTGTCTGTTCCCCCATGTTTTAGTATCTCTGTCCCCCCATGTTTTAATATCTCTGCCTGTTCCCCCATGTTTTAGTATCTCTGTTCTCCATGTGTTAGTATCTCTGCCTGTTCCCCCATGTTTTAGTATCTCTGCCTGGTCCCCCATGTTTTAGTATCTCTGCCTGTTCCCCCATGTTTTAGTATCTCTGCCTTTTCCCCCATGTTTTAGTATCTCTGCCTGTTCCCCCATGTTTTAGTATCTCTGCCTGTTCCCCCATGTTTTATTATCTCTGCCTGTTCCCCCATGTTTTAGTATCTCTGCCTGTTCCCCCATGTTTTATTATCTCTGTTCCCTCATGTCTGAATATCTCTGCCTGTTCCCCCATGTTTTAGTTTCTCTGTTCTCCATGTGTTAGTATCTCTGCCTGTTCCCCCATGTTTTAGTATCTCTGCCTGTTCCCCCATGTTTTAGTTTCTCTGTTCTCCATGTGTTAGTATCTCTGCCTGTTCCCCCATGTTTTAGTATCTCTGCCTGTTCCCCCATGTTTTAGTATCTCTGCCTGTTCCCCATGTTTTAGTATCTCTGCCTGTTCCCCCATGTTTTAGTATCTCTGCCTGTTCCCCCATGTTTTAATAGCTCTGCCTGTTCCCCCATGTTTTAATATCTCTGCCTGTTCCACCATGTTTTAGTATATCTGCCTGTTCCCCCATGTTTTAGTATCTCTGCCTGTTCCCCCATGTTTTAATATCTCTGCCTGTTCCTCCCATGTTTTAGTATCCCTGTTCCCCCATGTTTTAGTATCTTTGCCTGTTTCCCCATGTTTTAGTTACTTGTTCCCCGTGTGTTAGTATCTCTGCCTGTACCCCCATGTTTTAGTATCCGTGTTCCCTATGTTTTAGTATCTTTGCCTGGCCAAGCAGTCGCCACGAGGCTTACAAGCTATGATGTGGAAACCCCGAATGTCCCCGAGAATCGAACACACGCCCCATGTTCGAGTCTATACGAGGCAGCTGGTTTGTGTTCTATGTTGACTGAGAGAGTTAATCGCACACGCATTCACCTCACTCGTCCAATCAGAACTGAGATCTCTGCCATCAGGTAAAGATCACACAGGTCACACATAAGCAGGTAAAGATGTGGTAAATTGGACTGGGATTACACCGCTACCGCCGCGTTAAGACGGCCAGTCTGATATATCCGGCCACAGAGTTCAAGAACTAATATTAATGGCCATTTCTGATCTGTCATAAATTCAGGTTAAGCAAGCAATGGCAATTTCTGATCTGTCATAAATTCAGGTTAAGCAAGGATGACCTGGCGGTGTTGTATAGTTGGGATCATCTCTACACGGCCCGGCAGAATGAACGCAGTTTATTGCCAACATAACTGGGGCGACCAGGCGTGAGGGATTCACGACCAGAAGTGGAATATGTCGAGTTTATCACATTAAAAGACATACCCATCCATCTCTGACACCAGTTTCATGTTTCATCGTCGCCCTCTCTTGGAATTATTATTGTTTGTTTTCTGTCTGGCCTTGGCCACAGTCAACATGTTTCAGTCGTTGCTATGATGTCCGTTGTTGTCTGTGTCACTGTGTTTACGCTGTCCACTGTGTGTGCTTACTGCAGCACTAACAATGTCATTTTACATTGTCACACTTTCTTAGAACTATTTTTTTTTCCTGCATGGCCTATTTCATTCTCATCTGCAGACGACAGCACAGTATATACAAACGCTATTGGTTGTAATGTGCTAGAATTATCCTTGCAACAGGAAATAAATAGTGTAGTTAACTGGAGTCATGCAAACTGCATGCAAATTAACATTTCTAAAACAAAATCTATGTTAATAGGAACCAGGCAAAGACTTCACACGCTAAACTCGCAGAGAACTCTTCAGCTGCACATTGGTAGTACGCCTATAGAAAGTGTAATCGAGCACAAGGCACTGGGTCTTATTATAGATCAAAATCTAACCTTTAACTCACATGTTCATGCTCTAGTTAAACAAATACCGAAAAAAGTATACCAACTTGCGAAAATTAAAAATTTCCTCGACGAAAACACAAAAAAGATATTCTATACTTCCCACATACAAACACATTTTGATTATTGCTCCACAATCTGGGATGGATACTCCAAATCAATAACAAAACGCCTTTATTCACTCCAGAAAAGGGCAGTGCGTTTAATCAATGGTGATAAGCTTACAGACAATTCTAACCTACATGAACGACTTCAGTTACTGCCACTCCACAAACGCCTACTTTTTAATAAAGCTAAACTAATTCACAAAATCCTATTTCAAAATGCCCCAAGCTACCTTTAGCCATTGTTTAAATATAACGCAAGACTAGCGAACGACTAAATATACTTAATGTCCCTAAACCTAGGATAGACTTATAGAAAACAAGCTTAGCATACTCTGCATTTCCACAAGAAATCAAAGACACTACCAATCAGTATACATATGGTCGCAACCTGCTTGAACACTACCTCAGTACAGACCTACATGCCCCCCCCCCCCCCCCACACAAAAAAAGAAAAGAAAAGAAAAAGAAAATAAAAATAAATAATAATGGTAAATTATCTCAAACGACAACTAGTTAATAATCATTCCCATGTGTTAGTTAGTTAGTTAGTCGCGGTTCCAACTTCACGGCAACGAGTCGTCCCCATATTGCTCCGTTCCTGTGCCAGTGAATATCACACAAAATACTCCTGACTGCCCTATGTGAACAATGGAATAGACAGGAGTGTCGGCAAGCCAACAGCCCGCACAGGTACACTGTGCATAATGCCGCCGCCAGAATGCCAACACAAAAGTCCTCCACGAAAAATACAGTTCATCGTCGATGGAAACGGCAGTCACCAGAAAGACTTCATTGACCCGAGTTTTATCCCATATGGCTCGGTCTATTTCCGCAGGGCGACCCACCAAAGGCGCCGCACAAAGCACGAACTCCGTAGCTACAGCGTCGACTCCCAGGAGTCTCCTGAAAAAAGTACTCGTGAACCGAAAAGGCAAACCAGTCAATCCAGCAACAGCCGGCCGCCATCGTTCCGAACACGCAGTTCACGCTAAAAGCAACCGCTGACCGATGCAAAAGCATTCCACGCGAAATTCACAGCTTACAGTGTCGCGCCACGCACTCACTCAGTAGCAGGGCGACGGAACCATATCCTCCTTAGTCGCCTCTTACAACGTGCATGGTAGGTAACAGTGTTACTATTCTTTGCTCCCCCGTATGGGCCCCGGCAACAAACGGCAACATGTGTTTGGCACGTTACAGCTTCCTTCGGTATTTATCATGCCCATGGTAAACATTGCCTCAGAAAGTCATGTATTATTGATTATTTTTCATGCGTATTAATGCTTATTGTTCTTTTGTTGTCTAAGATTAGCTTCATCGGTGATGTTGAATGAAATAATGTATGAGAGGAAACAGAGAAGAAGGGCAGAATGCCAGACATGCCTACGTGCCCAATTCTTAACCCTTTGAAAATAAAGATTGTTCGTTCGTTCGGTCGTTCATCGTGTGCACAATGCACTCCTATTAGTCGTTTGTTTTCTGTGCGACTGCTTCTTTTCGCGTCTTCCACTTTGTATCTTAGTTTAGTATCTTAGCACATTAGACCTGTCTGGTGACTGGCTGTGTGACTGGCTGTGTGATTGTGGGTGTGATTGGTTGTGTGATTGTTGGTGTGATTGACTGTGTGACTGACTATGTGACTGGCTGTGTGACTGACTGTGTGATTGGCTGTGTGATTGTGGGTGTGACTGACTGTGTGACTGACTATGTGACTGGCTGTGTGACTGACTGTGTGATTGGCTGTGTGATTGTGGGTGTGATTGGCTGTGTGATTGTGGGTGTGATTGACTGTGTGATTGGTTGTGTGATTGGTTGTGTGATTGTGAGTGTGATTGACTGTGTGATTGTGGGTGTGATTGTGGGTGTGATTGACTGTGTGACTGGCTGTGTGATTGTGGGTGTGATTGGTTGTGTGATTGTGGGTGTGATTGACTGTGTGATTGACTGTTTGACTGACTGTGTTACTGCCTGTGTGATTGGCTGTGTGACTTACTGTGTGATGGGTTGTGTGATTGTGGGTGTGATTGACTGTGTGATTGACTGTGTGACTGACTGTGTTACTGGCTGTGTGATGGGTTGTGTGATTGTGGGTGTGATTGACTGTGTGATTGACTGTGTGACTGACTGTGTGACTGGCTGTGTGATGGGTTGTGTGATTGTGGGTGTGATTGACTGTGTGATTGGCTGTGTGATTGGCTGTGTGATTAGCTGTGTGACTGGCTGTGTGATTGGCTGTGTGATTAGCTGTGTGACTGGCTGTGTGATTGGCTGTGTGATTAGCTGTGTGACTGGCTGTGTGATTGGCTGTGTGACTGGCTGTGTGATTGGCTGTGTGATTAGCTGTGTGATTGGCTGTTTGATTGGGATGTGATTGGCTGTATGATTGGCTGTGTGACTGGCTGTGTGATTGGCTGTGTGACTGGCTGTGTGATTGGCTGTGTGACTGGCTGTGTGATTGGCTGTGTGACTGGCTGTGTGATTGGCTGTGTGATTGGCTGTGTGATTGGCTGTATGATTGGCTGTGTGACTGGCTGTGTGATTGGCTGTGTGACTGGCTGTGTGATTGGCTGTGTGACTGGCTGTGTGATTGGCTGTGTGACTGGCTGTGTGATTGGCTGTGTGACTGGCTGTGTGACTGGCTGTATGAATGGCTGTGTGATTAGCTGTGTGACTGGGGGTGTGATTGACTGTTTGATTGGGATGTGATTGGCTGTATGATTGGCTGTATGATTGGCTGTGTGATTAGCTGTGTGACTGGCTGTGTGATTGGCTGTGTGACTGGCTGTGTGATTGGCTGTGTGATTAGCTGTGTGATTGGCTGTTTGATTGGGATGTGATTGGCTGTATGATTGGCTGTATGATTGGCTGTGTGGCTGGCTGTGTTGCTGGCTGTGTGATTGGCTGTGTGATTGGCTGTGTGATTGGCTGTGTGATTGGCTGTGTGATTGGCTGTGTGATTGGCTGTGTGATTGGCTGTGTGATTGGCTGTGTGATTGGCTGTGTGATTGGCTGTGTAATTGGCTGTGTGATTGGCTGTGTAATTGGCTGTGTTGCTGGCTGTGTGATTGGCTGTGTGATTGGCTGTGTGATTGGCTGTGTGATTGGCTGTATGATTGGCTGTGTGATTGGCTGTGTTGCTGGCTGTGTGATTGGCTGTGTGATTGGCTGTGTGATTGGCTGTGTGATTGGCTGTGTGATTGGCTGTGTGATTGGCTGTGTGATTGGCTGTGTAATTGGCTGTGTGATTGGCTGTGTAATTGGCTGTGTGATTGGCTGTGTAATTGGCTGTGTTGCTGGCTGTGTGATTGGCTGTGTAATTGGCTGTGTGATTGGCTGTGTGATTGGCTGTGTGATTGGCTGTGTGATTGGCTGTGTGATTGGCTGTGTAATTGGCTGTGTGATTGGCTGTGTGATTGGCTGTGTGATTGGCTGTGTGATTGGCTGTGTGATTGGCTGTGTGATTGGCTGTGTGATTGGCTGTGTGATTGGCTGTGTAATTGGCTGTGTGATTGGCTGTGTAATTGGCTGTGTGATTGGCTGTGTGATTGGCTGTGTGATTGGCTGTGTAATTGGCTGTGTTGCTGGCTGTGTGATTGGCTGTGTGATTGGCTGTGTAATTGGCTGTGTGACTGGCTGTGTGACTGGCTGTGTTGCTGGCTGTGTGATTGGCTGTGTGATTGGCTGTGTAATTGGCTGTGTGATTGGCTGTGTGATTGGCTGTGTAATTGGCTGTGTAATTGGCTGTGTGATTGGCTGTGTTGCTGGCTGTGTGATTGGCTGTGTAATTGGCTGTGTAATTGGCTGTGTGATTGGCTGTGTTGCTGGCTGTGTGATTGGCTGTGTAATTGGCTGTGTAATTGGCTGTGTGATTGGCTGTGTTGCTGGCTGTGTGATTGGCTGTGTTGCTGGCTGTGTGATTGGCTGTGTTGCTGGCTGTGTGATTGGCTGTGTGATTGGCTGTGTGATTGGCTGTGTGATTGGCTGTGTGATTGGCTGTGTGATTGGCTGTGTGATTGGCTGTGTGATTGGCTGTGTAATTGGCTGTGTGATTGGCTGTGTAATTGGCTGTGTGATTGGCTGTGTGATTGGCTGTGTGATTGGCTGTGTAATTGGCTGTGTTGCTGGCTGTGTGATTGGCTGTGTGATTGGCTGTGTAATTGGCTGTGTGACTGGCTGTGTGACTGGCTGTGTTGCTGGCTGTGTGATTGGCTGTGTGATTGGCTGTGTAATTGGCTGTGTGATTGGCTGTGTGATTGGCTGTGTAATTGGCTGTGTAATTGGCTGTGTGACTGGCTGTGTTGCTGGCTGTGTGATTGGCTGTGTAATTGGCTGTGTTGCTGGCTGTGTGATTGGCTGTGTGATTGGCTGTGTTGCTGGCTGTGTTGCTGGCTGTGTGATTGGCTGTATGACTGGCTGTGTGACTGGCTGTGTTGCTGGCTGTGTGATTGGCTGTGTGATTGGCTGTGTGATTGGCTGTATGACTGGCTGTGTGACTGGCTGTGTTGCTGGCTGTGTGATTGGCTGTGTGATTGGCTGTGTGATTGGCTGTGTTGCTGGCTGTGTTGCTGGCTGTGTTGCTGGCTGTGTTGCTGGCTGTGTGATTGGCTGTGTTGCTGGCTGTGTTGCTGGCTGTGTTGCTGGCTGTGTTGCTGGCTGTGTGATTGGCTGTGTGATTGGCTGTGTGACTGGCTGTGTTGCTGGCTGTGTTGCTGGCTGTGTGATTGGCTGTGTGATTGGCTGTGTGACTGGCTGTGTTGCTGGCTGTGTTGCTGGCTGTGTGATTGGCTGTGTGACTGGCTGTGTTGCTGGCTGTGTGACTGGCTGTGTTGCTGGCTGTGTGATTGGCTGTGTTGCTGGCTGTGTGATTGGCTGTGTTGCTGGCTGTGTTGCTGGCTGTGTGATTGGCTGTGTTGCTGGCTGTGTGATTGGCTGTGTTGCTGGCTGTGTTGCTGGCTGTGTTGCTGGCTGTGTTGCTGGCTGTGTGATTGGCTGTGTGATTGGCTGTGTGATTGGCTGTGTTGCTGGCTGTGTTGCTGGCTGTGTTGCTGGCTGTGTGATTGGCTGTGTTGCTGGCTGTGTGATTGGCTGTGTTGCTGGCTGTGTTGCTGGCTGTGTTGCTGGCTGTGTTGCTGGCTGTGTGATTGGCTGTGTGATTGGCTGTGTGACTGGCTGTGTTGCTGGCTGTGTTGCTGGCTGTGTGATTGGCTGTGTGATTGGCTGTGTGACTGGCTGTGTTGCTGGCTGTGTTGCTGGCTGTGTGATTGGCTGTGTGACTGGCTGTGTTGCTGGCTGTGTGACTGGCTGTGTTGCTGGCTGTGTGATTGGCTGTGTTGCTGGCTGTGTGATTGGCTGTGTTGCTGGCTGTGTTGCTGGCTGTGTGATTGGCTGTGTTGCTGGCTGTGTGATTGGCTGTGTTGCTGGCTGTGTTGCTGGCTGTGTTGCTGGCTGTGTTGCTGGCTGTGTGATTGGCTGTGTGATTGGCTGTGTGACTGGCTGTGTTGCTGGCTGTGTGATTGGCTGTGTTGCTGGCTGTGTGATTGGCTGTGTTGCTGGCTGTGTGATTGGCTGTGTGACTGGCTGTGTTGCTGGCTGTGTGATTGGCTGTGTGACTGGCTGTGTTGCTGGCTGTGTGATTGGCTGTGTGATTGGCTGTGTTGCTGGCTGTGTGATTGGCTGTGTGATTGGCTGTGTGATTGGCTGTGTGATTGGCTGTGTTGCTGGCTGTGTGATTGGCTGTGTTGCTGGCTGTGTTGCTGGCTGTGTGATTGGCTGTGTGACTGGCTGTGTTGCTGGCTGTGTTGCTGGCTGTGTGATTGGCTGTGTGATTGGCTGTGTTGCTGGCTGTGTTGCTGGCTGTGTGATTGGCTGTGTGATTGGCTGTGTTGCTGGCTGTGTGATTGGCTGTGTTGCTGGCTGTGTTGCTGGCTGTGTGATTGGCTGTGTTGCTGGCTGTGTGATTGGCTGTGTTGCTGGCTGTGTTGCTGGCTGTGTGATTGGCTGTGTGATTGGCTGTGTTGCTGGCTGTGTGATTGGCTGTGTGATTGGCTGTGTGATTGGCTGTGTTGCTGGCTGTGTGATTGGCTGTGTTGCTGGCTGTGTGATTGGCTGTGTGATTGGCTGTGTGATTGGCTGTGTGATTGGCTGTGTTGCTGGCTGTGTGATTGGCTGTGTGATTGGCTGTGTGATTGGCTGTATGACTGGCTGTGTGACTGGCTGTGTGATTGGCTGTGTTGCTGGCTGTGTGATTGGCTGTGTGATTGGCTGTGTGATTGGCTGTGTTGCTGGCTGTGTTGCTGGCTGTGTGATTGGCTGTGTTGCTGGCTGTGTGATTGGCTGTGTTGCTGGCTGTGTGATTGGCTGTGTTGCTGGCTGTGTTGCTGGCTGTGTGATTGGCTGTGTGATTGGCTGTGTGACTGGCTGTGTTGCTGGCTGTGTGATTGGCTGTGTTGCTGGCTGTGTGATTGGCTGTGTTGCTGGCTGTGTTGCTGGCTGTGTGATTGGCTGTGTGATTGGCTGTGTGACTGGCTGTGTGATTGGCTGTGTGATTGGCTGTGTTGCTGGCTGTGTGATTGGCTGTGTTGCTGGCTGTGTGATTGGCTGTGTTGCTGGCTGTGTTGCTGGCTGTGTGATTGGCTGTGTTGCTGGCTGTGTGATTGGCTGTGTTGCTGGCTGTGTTGCTGGCTGTGTGATTGGCTGTGTGACTGGCTGTGTTGCTGGCTGTGTTGCTGGCTGTGTGATTGGCTGTGTGATTGGCTGTGTTGCTGGCTGTGTTGCTGGCTGTGTGATTGGCTGTGTGACTGGCTGTGTTGCTGGCTGTGTGATTGGCTGTGTGATTGGCTGTGTTGCTGGCTGTGTGACTGGCTGTGTGATTGGCTGTGTTGCTGGCTGTGTTGCTGGCTGTGTTGCTGGCTGTGTGATTGGCTGTGTTGCTGGCTGTGTGATTGGCTGTGTTGCTGGCTGTGTTGCTGGCTGTGTGATTGGCTGTGTTGCTGGCTGTGTGATTGGCTGTGTTGCTGGCTGTGTGATTGGCTGTGTGATTGGCTGTGTTGCTGGCTGTGTGACTGGCTGTGTGATTGGCTGTGTTGCTGGCTGTGTTGCTGGCTGTGTTGCTGGCTGTGTGATTGGCTGTGTTGCTGGCTGTGTGATTGGCTGTGTGATTGGCTGTGTTGCTGGCTGTGTGATTGGCTGTGTGATTGGCTGTGTGATTGGCTGTGTTGCTGGCTGTGTGATTGGCTGTGTTGCTGGCTGTGTGATTGGCTGTGTGATTGGCTGTGTGATTGGCTGTGTGATTGGCTGTGTTGCTGGCTGTGTGATTGGCTGTGTGATTGGCTGTGTGATTGGCTGTGTGATTGGCTGTGTGATTGGCTGTGTTGCTGGCTGTGTGATTGGCTGTATGATTGGCTGTGTGATTGGCTGTGTGATTGGCTGTGTTGCTGGCTGTGTGATTGGCTGTGTGATTGGCTGTGTGATTGGCTGTGTTGCTGGCTGTGTGATTGGCTGTGTGATTGGCTGTGTGATTGGCTGTGTTGCTGGCTGTGTGATTGGCTGTGTTGCTGGCTGTGTGATTGGCTGTGTGATTGGCTGTGTGATTGGCTGTGTTGCTGGCTGTGTGACTGGCTGTGTTGCTGGCTGTGTTGCTGGCTGTGTGATTGGCTGTGTGATTGGCTGTGTGATTGGCTGTGTGACTGGCAGTGTGATTGGCTGTGTGATTGGCTGTGTTGCTGGCTGTGTGATTGGCTGTGTGATTGGCTGTGTGATTGGCTGTGTTGCTGGCTGTGTTGCTGGCTGTGTTGCTGGCTGTGTGATTGGCTGTGTTGCTGGCTGTGTGATTGGCTGTGTGATTGGCTGTGTGATTGGCTGTGTTGCTGGCTGTGTGATTGGCTGTGTGATTGGCTGTGTTGCTGGCTGTGTGACTGGCTGTGTGATTGGCTGTGTGATTGGCTGTGTTGCTGGCTGTGTGATTGGCTGTGTGATTGGCTGTGTGATTGGCTGTGTGATTGGCTGTGTGATTGGCTGTGTGATTGGCTGTGTGATTGGCTGTGTGATTGGCTGTGTGACTGGCTGTGTGACTCACCTGGCTGTGTTGCTGGCTGTGTGATTGGCTGTGTTGCTGGCTGTGTGATTGGCTGTGTTGCTGGCTGTGTGATTGGCTGTGTTGCTGGCTGTGTGATTGGTTGTGTTGCTGGCTGTGTGACTGGCTGTGTGACTCACCTGGCTGTGTTGCTGACTGTGTGATTGGCTGTGTTGCTGGCTGTGTGATTGGCTGTGTTGCTGGCTGTGTTGCTGGCTGTGTTGCTGGCTGTGTTGCTGGCTGTGTGATTGGCTGTGTTGCTGGCTGTGTGATTGGCTGTGTGATTGGCTGTGTGATTGGCTGTGTTGCTGGCTGTGTGATTGGCTGTGTGATTGGCTGTGTTGCTGGCTGTGTGATTGGCTGTGTGATTGGCTGTGTGATTGGCTGTGTTGCTGGCTGTGTGATTGGCTGTGTGATTGGCTGTGTGATTGGCTGTGTGACTGGCTGTGTGATTGGCTGTGTGATTGGCTGTGTGACTGGCTGTGTTGCTGACTGTGTGATTGGCTGTGTGATTGGCTGTGTTGCTGGCTGTGTGATTGGCTGTGTGACTGGCTGTGTGATTGGCTGTGTGATTGGCTGTGTGACTCACCTGGCTGTGTTGCTGGCTGTGTGACTGGCTGTGTTGCTGGCTGTGTGATTGGCTGTGTGATTGGCTGTGTGATTGGTTGTGTGACTGGCTGTGTGACTCACCTGGCTGTGTTGCTGGCTGTGTGATTGGCTGTGTGACTGGCTGTGTTGCTGGCTGTGTTGCTGGCTGTGTGATTGGCTGTGTGACTGGCTGTGTTGCTGGCTGTGTGATTGGCTGTGTGATTGGCTGTGTGACTGGCTGTGTTGCTGGCTGTGTGATTGGCTGTGTAATTGGCTGTGTGATTGGCTGTGTGATTGGCTGTGTGACTGGCTGTGTGACTCACCTGGCTGTGTTGCTGGCTGTGTGACTGGCTGTGTTGCTGGCTGTGTGATTGGCTGTGTGATTGGCTGTGTGACTGGCTGTGTTGCTGGCTGTGTGATTGGCTGTGTAATTGGCTGTGTGATTGGCTGTGTGATTGGCTGTGTGACTCACCTGGCTGTGTTGCTGGCTGTGTTGCTGGCTGTGTGATTGGCTGTGTGATTGGCTGTGTTGCTGGCTGTGTGACTGGCTGTGTGATTGGCTGTGTTGCTGGCTGTGTGACTGGCTGTGTGATTGGCTGTGTGATTGGCTGTGTTGCTGGCTGTGTGATTGGCTGTGTGATTGGCTGTGTGATTGGCTGTGTGACTGGCTGTGTGATTGGCTGTGTGATTGGCTGTGTTGCTGGCTGTGTGATTGGCTGTGTGATTGGCTGTGTGACTGGCTGTGTGATTGGCTGTGTGATTGGCTGTGTGATTGGCTGTGTGATTGGCTGTGTGATTGGCTGTGTGATTGGCTGTGTTGCTGGCTGTGTGATTGGCTGTGTGATTGGCTGTGTGACTGGCTGTGTTGCTAGCTGTGTGATTGGCTGTGTGACTGGCTGTGTGATTGGCTGTGTGACTGGCTGTGTGATTGGCTGTGTGACTGGCTGTGTGACTGGCTGTGTGATTGGCTGTGTGACTGGCTGTGTGACTGGCTGTGTGATTGGCTGTGTGACTGGCTGTGTGATTGGCTGTGTGATTGGCTGTGTTGCTGGCTGTGTGATTGGCTGTGTGATTGGCTGTGTGACTGGCTGTGTGATTGGCTGTGTGACTGGCTGTGTGATTGGCTGTGTGATTGGCTGTGTTGCTAGCTGTGTGATTGGCTGTGTGACTGGCTGTGTGATTGGCTGTGTGATTGGCTGTGTGATTGGCTGTGTGACTGGCTGTGTGATTGGCTGTGTGACTGGCTGTGTGATTGGCTGTGTGATTGGCTGTGTGATTGGCTGTGTGACTGGCTGTGTGATTGACTGTGTGACTGGCTGTGTTGCTGGCTGTGTGACTGGCTGTGTGATTGGCTGTGTGACTGGCTGTGTGACTGGCTGTGTGATTGGCTGTGTGACTGGCTGTGTTGCTGGCTGTGTGACTGGCTGTGTGATTGGCTGTGTGACTGGCTGTGTGATTGGCTGTGTGATTGGCTGTGTTGCTGGCTGTGTGATTGGCTGTGTGACTGGCTGTGTGATTGGCTGTGTGACTGGCTGTGTTGCTAGCTGTGTGATTGGCTGTGTTGCTGGCTGTGTGACTGGCTGTGTGATTGGCTGTGTGATTGGCTGTGTTGCTGGCTGTGTGATTGGCTGTGTGATTGGCTGTGTGATTGGCTGTGTGATTGGCTGTGTGATTGGCAGAGTTGCTGGCTGTGTGATTGGCTGTGTGATTGGCTGTGTGATTGGCTGTGTGACTGGCTGTGTGACTGGCTGTGTGATTGGCTGTGTTGCTGGCTGTGTGATTGGCTGTGTGATTGGCTGTGTGATTGGCTGTGTGATTGGCTGTGTGATTGGCTGTGTGATTGGCTGTGTGATTGGCTGTGTGACTGGCTGTGTGACTGGCTGTGTGATTGGCTGTGTGATTGGCTGTGTTGCTGGCTGTGTGATTGGCTGTGTGATTGGCTGTGTGACTCACCTGGCTGTGTGATTGGCTGTGTGATTGGCTGTGTGATTGGCTGTGTGACTCACCTGGCTGTGTGATTGGCTGTGTGATTGGCTGTGTTGCTGGCTGTGTGATTGGCTGTGTGATTGGCTGTGTGATTGGCTGTGTGACTGGCTGTGTGACTGGCTGTGTGATTGGCTGTGTGATTGGCTGTGTTGCTGGCTGTGTGATTGGCTGTGTGATTGGCTGTGTGACTCACCTGGCTGTGTGATTGGCTGTGTGATTGGCTGTGTGATTGGCTGTGTGACTCACCTGGCTGTGTGATTGGCTGTGTGATTGGCTGTGTTGCTGGCTGTGTGATTGGCTGTGTGATTGGCTGTGTTACTGGCTGTGTGATTGGCTGTGTGATTGGCTGTGTGACTGGCTGTGTGATTGGCTGTGTTGCTGGCTGTGTGATTGGCTGTGTTGCTGGCTGTGTGACTCACCTGGCTGTGTGATTGGCTGTGTTGCTGGCTGTGTGACTCACCTGGCTGTGTGATTGGCTGTGTTGCTGGCTGTGTGACTCACCTGGCTGTGTGATTGGCTGTGTTGCTGGCTGTGTGATTGGCTGTGTGATTGGCTGTGTGATTGGCTGTGTGACTGGCTGTGTGATTGGCTGTGTGACTCACCTGGCTGTGTGATTGGCTGTGTGATTGGCTGTGTGATTGGCTGTGTGACTGGCTGTGTGATTGGCTGTGTTGCTGGCTGTGTGACTGGCTGTGTGATTGGCTGTGTGATTGGCTGTGTTGCTGGCTGTGTGATTGGCTGTGTGATTGGCTGTGTGACTCACCTGGCTGTGTGATTGGCTGTGATATTGGCTGTGTGATTGGCTGTGTGACTCACCTGGCTGTGAGATTGGCTGTGTGATTGGCTGTGTGACTCACCTGGCTGTGTGATTGGCTGTGTGATTGGCTGTGTTGCTGGCTGTGTGATTGGCTGTGTGATTGGCTGTGTGATTGGCTGTGTTGCTGGCTGTGTGATTGGCTGTGTGATTGGCTGTGTGATTGGCTGTGTTGCTGGCTGTGTGATTGGCTGTGTGATTGGCTGTGTGATTGGCTGTGTGACTCACCTGGCTGTGTGATTGGCTGTGTGATTGGCTGTGTTGCTGGCTGTGTGATTGGCTGTGTGATTGGCTGTGTGATTGGCTGTGTTGCTGGCTGTGTGATTGGCTGTGTGATTGGCTGTGTGATTGGTTGTGTGACTGGCTGTGTGACTGGCTGTGTTGCTGGCTGTGTGATTGGCTGTGTGATTGGCTGTGTGATTGGCTGTGTGACTGGCTGTGTGATTGGCTGTGTTGCTGGCTGTGTGATTGGCTGTGTGACTGGCTGTGTTGCTGGCTGTGTTGCTGGCTGTGTGATTGGCTGTGTGACTGGCTGTGTTGCTGGCTGTGTGATTGGCTGTGTGATTGGCTGTGTGACTGGCTGTGTTGCTGGCTGTGTGATTGGCTGTGTAATTGGCTGTGTGATTGGCTGTGTTGCTGGCTGTGTGATTGGCTGTGTGATTGGCTGTGTGATTGGCTGTGTGACTGGCTGTGTTGCTGGCTGTGTGATTGGCTGTGTAATTGGCTGTGTGATTGGCTGTGTAATTGGCTGTGTGATTGGCTGTGTAATTGGCTGTGTGATTGGCTGTGTGATTGGCTGTGTGATTGGCTGTGTGATTCGCTGTGTGATTGGCTGTGTGATTGGCTGTGTAATTGGCTGTGTTGCTGGCTGTGTGATTGGCTGTGTGATTGGCTGTGTTGCTGGCTGTGTTGCTGGCTGTGTTGCTGGCTGTGTAATTGGCTGTGTGATTGGCTGTGTGACTGGCTGTGTTGCTGGCTGTGTGATTGGCTGTGTAATTGGCTGTGTGATTGGCTGTGTGATTGGCTGTGTTGCTGGCTGTGTGATTGGCTGTGTGATTGGCTGTGTGATTGGCTGTGTGACTGGCTGTGTGATTGGCTGTGTGATTGGCTGTGTTGCTGGCTGTGTGATTGGCTGTGTGATTGGCTGTGTGACTGGCTGTGTGATTGGCTGTGTGATTGGCTGTGTGATTGGCTGTGTGATTGGCTGTGTGATTGGCTGTGTGATTGGCTGTGTTGCTGGCTGTGTGATTGGCTGTGTGATTGGCTGTGTGACTGGGGGTGTTGCTAGCTGTGTGATTGGCTGTGTGACTGGCTGTGTGATTGGCTGTGTGACTGGCTGTGTGATTGGCTGTGTGACTGGCTGTGTGACTGGCTGTGTGATTGGCTGTGTGACTGGCTGTGTGACTGGCTGTGTGATTGGCTGTGTGACTGGCTGTGTGATTGGCTGTGTGATTGGCTGTGTTGCTGGCTGTGTGATTGGCTGTGTGATTGGCTGTGTGACTGGCTGTGTGATTGGCTGTGTGACTGGCTGTGTGATTGGCTGTGTGATTGGCTGTGTTGCTAGCTGTGTGATTGGCTGTGTGACTGGCTGTGTGATTGGCTGTGTGATTGGCTGTGTGATTGGCTGTGTGACTGGCTGTGTGATTGGCTGTGTGACTGGCTGTGTGATTGGCTGTGTGATTGGCTGTGTGATTGGCTGTGTGACTGGCTGTGTGATTGGCTGTGTGACTGGCTGTGTTGCTGGCTGTGTGACTGGCTGTGTGATTGGCTGTGTGACTGGCTGTGTGACTGGCTGTGTGATTGGCTGTGTGACTGGCTGTGTTGCTGGCTGTGTGACTGGCTGTGTGATTGGCTGTGTGACTGGCTGTGTGATTGGCTGTGTGATTGGCTGTGTTGCTGGCTGTGTGATTGGCTGTGTGACTGGCTGTGTGATTGGCTGTGTGACTGGCTGTGTTGCTAGCTGTGTGATTGGCTGTGTTGCTGGCTGTGTGACTGGCTGTGTGATTGGCTGTGTGATTGGCTGTGTTGCTGGCTGTGTGATTGGCTGTGTGATTGGCTGTGTGATTGGCTGTGTGATTGGCTGTGTGATTGGCTGTGTTGCTGGCTGTGTGATTGGCTGTGTGATTGGCTGTGTGATTGGCTGTGTGACTGGCTGTGTGACTGGCTGTGTGATTGGCTGTGTTGCTGGCTGTGTGATTGGCTGTGTGATTGGCTGTGTGATTGGCTGTGTGATTGGCTGTGTGATTGGCTGTGTGATTGGCTGTGTGATTGGCTGTGTGATTGGCTGTGTGACTGGCTGTGTGACTGGCTGTGTTGCTGGCTGTGTGATTGGCTGTGTGACTCACCTGGCTGTGTGATTGGCTGTGTGATTGGCTGTGTGATTGGCTGTGTGACTCACCTGGCTGTGTGATTGGCTGTGTGATTGGCTGTGTTGCTGGCTGTGTGATTGGCTGTGTGATTGGCTGTGTTGCTGGCTGTGTGATTGGCTGTGTGATTGGCTGTGTTACTGGCTGTGTGATTGGCTGTGTGATTGGCTGTGTGACTGGCTGTGTGATTGGCTGTGTTGCTGGCTGTGTGATTGGCTGTGTTGCTGGCTGTGTGACTCACCTGGCTGTGTGATTGGCTGTGTTGCTGGCTGTGTGACTCACCTGGCTGTGTGATTGGCTGTGTTGCTGGCTGTGTGACTCACCTGGCTGTGTGATTGGCTGTGTTGCTGGCTGTGTGATTGGCTGTGTGATTGGCTGTGTGATTGGCTGTGTGACTGGCTGTGTGATTGGCTGTGTGACTCACCTGGCTGTGTGATTGGCTGTGTGATTGGCTGTGTGATTGGCTGTGTGACTGGCTGTGTGATTGGCTGTGTTGCTGGCTGTGTGACTGGCTGTGTGATTGGCTGTGTGATTGGCTGTGTTGCTGGCTGTGTGATTGGCTGTGTGATTGGCTGTGTGACTCACCTGGCTGTGTGATTGGCTGTGATATTGGCTGTGTGATTGGCTGTGTGACTCACCTGGCTGTGAGATTGGCTGTGTGATTGGCTGTGTGACTCACCTGGCTGTGTGATTGGCTGTGTGATTGGCTGTGTTGCTGGCTGTGTGATTCGCTGTGTGATTGGCTGTGTGATTGGCTGTGTTGCTGGCTGTGTGATTGGCTGTGTGATTGGCTGTGTGATTGGCTGTGTGACTCACCTGGCTGTGTGATTGGCTGTGTGATTGGCTGTGTTGCTGGCTGTGTGATTGGCTGTGTGATTGGCTGTGTGATTGGCTGTGTGATTGGCTGTGTTGCTGGCTGTGTGATTGGCTGTGTGATTGGCTGTGTGATTGGCTGTGTGATTGGCTGTGTTGCTGGCTGTGTGATTGGCTGTGTGATTGGCTGTGTGATTGGCTGTGTTACTGGCTGTGTGATTGGCTGTGTGATTGGCTGTGTGATTGGCTGTGTTGCTGGCTGTGTGATTGGCTGTGTGATTGGCTGTGTGATTGGCTGTGTGATTGGCTGTGTGATTGGCTGTGTTACTGGCTGTGTGATTGGCTGTGTGATTGGCTGTGTTGCTGGCTGTGTGATTGGCTGTGTGATTGGCTGTGTGACTGGCTGTGTGATTGGCTGTGTGATTGGCTGTGTGATTGGCTGTGTGACTCACCTGGCTGTGTGATTGGCTGTGTGATTGGCTGTGTGATTGGCTGTGTGACTCACCTGGCTGTGTGATTGGCTGTGTGATTGGCTGTGTTGCTGGCTGTGTGATTGGCTGTGTGATTGGCTGTGTGATTGGCTGTGTGATTGGCTGTGTGATTAGCTGTGTGACTGACTGTGTGATTGGTTGTGTGATTGTGGGTGTGATTGACTGTGTGACTGACTGTGTGATTGGCTGTGTTGCTGGCTGTGTGATTGGCTGTGTGATTAGCTGTGTGACTGACTGTGTGATTGGTTGTGTGATTGTGGGTGTGATTGACTGTGTGACTGGCTGTGTGATTGGCTGTGTGATTAGCTGTGTGACTGGCTGTATGATTGGCTGTGTGATTAGCTGTGTGACTGGGGGTGTGATTGACTGTGTGATTGGCTGTTTGATTGGGATGTGATTGTCTGTGTTACTGGCTGTGTGATGGGTTGTGTGATTGGGGGTGTGACTGGCTGTGTGATTGGCTGTGTGACTCACCTGGCTGTGTGATTGGCTGTGTGATGGGTTGTGTGATTGGGGGTGTGATTGGCTGTGTGATTGGCTGTGTGACTGGCTGTGTGATGGGTTGTGTGATTGGGGGTGTGACTGCAGTTTCACCAATTTCAGTTTTCATTTAGGAAATGCGGACGTGCTGTTTGTATGACCAGCCTGCTGCGGCATTGTGATTGTCTGGCCTAGCTCTGTCTGTCACAGTGTTTCACTAGATGTACGCACATCAGTAGATGTTTCATTGCACCTCGTAGTTCTGTCCATCTATGTATTTGACGTTTATATCTATGTCGGTCTATGACTTAGACTTTTATAACTATGATGATCTAAGAATTGGACGTTTATATCTGTGTCGATCTATGTATTGGATGTTTATATCTATGCCGATCTATGTATTGGATGTTTATATTTATGTCGTGGTATATCAATGTTGCTCTATATATCTGTCGTGGTATATCAATGTTGATCTATGTATCTGTCGTAGTATATCAATGTTGATCTATGTATCTGTCGTGGTATATCAATGTTGATCTATGTATCTGTCGTGGTATATCAATGTTGCTCTATGTATCTGTCGTAGTATATCAATGTTGATCTATGTATCTGTCGTGGTATATCAATGTTGATCTATGTATCTGTCGTGGTATATCAATGTTGATCTATGTATCTGTCGTGGTATATCAATGTTGATCTATTTATCTGTCGTGGTATATCATCGTTGTTCCATGTATCAGTCGAGGTATATCACTGTTGCTCCATGTATCAGTCGAGGTATATCACTGTTGATCTATGTGTCAGAGTGGTATATCATCGTTGTTCTATGTACCCCTCATGGTATATCATTGTTGATCTATGTATCAGTCGTGGTATATCACTGTTGATCTATGTATCAGTCGTGGTATATCACTGTTGATCTATGTGTCAGAGTGGTATATCATCGTTGTTCTATGTACCCCTCGTGGTATATTATTGTTGATCTATGTATCAGTCGTGGTATATCACTGTTGATCTATGTGTCAGAGTGGTATATCATCGTTGTTCTATGTACCCCTCGTGGTATATTATTGTTGATCTATGTATCAGTCGTGGTATATCACTGTTGATCTATGTGTCAGAGTGGTATATCATCGTTGTTCTATGTACCCCTCGTGGTATATCATTGTTGATCTATGTATCAGTCGTGGCATATCACTGTTGTTCTGTGTATCAGCGGTAGTAAACCTCTACCGAAATCTCTTCTATCTGTGTCAATCATCTCCCACATCCGGCTTTCCCAGACTCGCAATTGCTTGTTTACCACAGGAATGGCTGCACTCTCGTCCCCGGGCATTCACCCCACAACTTCTGATTCCCAGCCCCAGGCAATCCTCGGATGGCAGCCCCAGGCAATCCTCGGATGGCAGCCTCAGGCAATCCTCGGATGGCAGCCTCAGGCAATCCTCGGATGGCAGCCTCAGGCAATCCTCGGATGGCAGCCTCAGGCAATCCTCGGATGGCAGCCCCAGGCAATCCTCGGATGGCAGCCCCAGGCAATCCTCGGATGGCAGCCCCAGGCAATCCTCGGATGGCAGCCCCAGGCAATCCTCGGATGGCAGCCCCAGGCAATCCTCGGATGGCAGCCTCAGGCAATCCTCGGATGGCAGCCCCAGGCAATCCTCGGATGGCAGCCCCAGGCAATCCTCGGATGGCAGCCCCAGGCAATCCTCGGATGGCAGCCCCAGGCAATCCTCGGATGGCAGCCCCAGGCAATCCTCGGATGGCAGCCCCAGGCAATCCTCGGATGGCAGCCCCAGGCAATCCTCGGATGGCAGCCCCAGTTGATTGACTGCTCTCTTTTTTAATGTCAACACAATTTTAATGAAACAAGGACGCCCCGCGTTAGGAAAATAAGGGATTAATCTTCTACAGCCTATGGCAAGTTCAAGAGCTGTTGTTGACCAACTCTGCGATAGTGGGGTAGTAATGTGTTGTTATTGTACTTCCTCCTCCTCTCGTCAACACAGCTGGCTGTACGGACAGGCTCAACACAGCAGGCTGTACCGACAGGCTCAACACAGCAGGCTGTACCGACAGGCTCAACACAACAGGTTGTACCGACAGGCTCAACACAGCAGGCTGTACCGACAGGCTCAACACAACAGGCTGTACCGACAGGCTCAACACAACAGGCTGTACCGACAGGCTCAACACTGCAGGCTGTACCGACAGGCTAGTGGTATTCTTGTACTGGGACGTACTGTCCCCCCATGTTTTAGTATGTCTGTCAGTCCCCCCCCCCCCAATTTTTTTAGCATCTCTGCCCCCCATATTTGGTCTTCAAGGTGTGGAATGCGCCTGGCCTTGCAGCCAGCAAGGTTATGATCGGCTAGCCTCTCCCAGGAGGGGTGAAGAGCGAAAATTAGTAGCCTGCCGATGACCCACAGACTACACAAGTCAACCCTACCTACACGTGGTGTAGACCGGGCAACCATGACCGTGAGGTCACGGGCTAACGGGGCTATGGCTCGCCATAGGGGATGGACTCCAGTGGCGTGCAGAGGGGGGTGCGAGGGTGCGACGACCCCGGGCATCCAGCCGGGAGGGTGGCATCCAGTTAGGGAGAGGGGGCAGCACAGTGCAGTCGGAGGGGAGGAGGAATGAATGAGGTAAAGAAAAATTTAGGGGCATCCAATCAAGGGGTTGGCCCCGGGCATCAAAGAACCTCTGCACGCCACTGATGGACTCCCTACGATCAGATTTTTGTCCTAAACCTGGGACTGGACTAGCAAGCCGGTAGGGAACTTCGTACTGCTCGTAGAAAAACTAAGAATACGATAATACAAACTGGAATCTAGTAGACGTGTATATAGCAGGAAATATACGGTATACGAACTGTCAAACTTTACCCGTTGAACTCAAGTGGCAGTAAACACAACCATACGACATGTAAGCATACAACAAAAAGAGAACACAAGCAGAAGATGAGGTTGCTGGTCTGATAAAGTCCACATCGGTTGTCGATTGGTCTTTGAAAATATGGCTCGGGGGAGGGGTTACGACCATGTTTCTGTATTGATTGATATATTACTGCCTGGTTTATGAGTGTTGTTCTTGATGTTCCCTTCCTTTGATTCCCAGTAATTAGAATCTAATTATCTTTTTCGAGTGCTGGAGGTCCCGGGTTCAGACCCCGGTGAGGACCAGGATTTATTTAAAAAATCCACCTGGACTTCCAGTAATAAAATGTCCCCTGGTCTCTGGGTAGTGAGATCGGACGCCCGTGTGTATTGTTGCACACGTAAAAAATCCCTTGGCAGTTGGAAATCGAAAAAGAGTAGCCTAACGGCGCTGCCCGCGCAAAATTTCGAGTTAAAAATCTACCCAAAGTATTTCAGGATCCTCGCCGATGCAACGGAGTTCGTGCATTGAGCTGAGTTTTTCCAGACTCAGGTTTGAGTTAGCCAAGGGGTGATTCAGTCTGGACCTGCATGGACAGATGAACGATAGATGCTACAGGAGAAGGCAGTTCTCCAAGTTGTGGTCAAGGTCCTTCAATCCGCGGGTAGCAGAGAGGCAACACAAGACGCATCGACGCCCATGTTCGGTGAGTTCATAGACATTGGGTACTCTCCACCCAGACATATATACACGAGTGTTTTTTTTTCTTTTCCGGACTGAATTCGACAAAGTGAATCTTTTTAACGACATATGAACCACAAGAATTTAAAACAATGTTTATGCAGCATGCGGACTGACTCAATAATGACGGTAACTAAAAGGCAGTTGCATGTTTGCTAAGATCGTACCGACACACCGGCCATGTTTGATCAAACTAGCAACTGGTGATGGCTGGCTCTTAGTGTCACCCTGTGCTGACGTCATGATCAATACCCACAAGTGTCCAACAGTCAGATGTCGTGTTTCCTTAGTTCTCGGACAAATGCTACCAGTTGTTTTACGCAATTACAATCCTAAGTCATCAAGTAACAGGGAGTTTACCAATAACTTTTTTTTTCTTCACCATAGTGCGGGCCAGAAATTGTGTGTAGATGATCGCCAGATGGGTGTATCGGTCGCGGGACATCTTGCTTATGACCGAGCAGTTTTCTGGTCAGTTGTTATGGAGTGTGTGATGATAGTGGAAACTATCTCGGTACACCAGATGTCGATATTGCTCCTGTTATTTAATTGTTACATGTACAGGCATATGTCTGGTGTGGACGAACCCAGCCAGTGTCAAGATGTTGTCTTGTCACTTGGTTGTCACATGAGTGTCACCTGATTGTCACCTGATTGTCACCTGTGTCAGTGTGTTGTCTTATCACCTGATTGTCACCTGATAGTGTAGATTACTTGAATAACCTGTCAATGGACCTGTGCCAGTGTGTTGTCTTGTCACTTGATTATCACCTGATTGTCACCTGTGTCAGGGTGTTGTCTTATCACTTGGTTGTCACCTGATTGTCACCTGTGTCAGGGTGTTGTCTTGTCACCTGACTGTCACCTGATTGTCACCTGTGTCAGGGTGTTGTCTTTCACCTGATTGTCACATGTGTCAGGCTGTTGTCTTGTGTAGTCTTGTCACCGGACTGTCACCTGTGTCAGAGTGTTGTCTTGTCACCTGATTGTCACCTGGTTGTCACCTGTGTCACCTGTGTCAGGGTGTTGTCTTGTCACCTGACTGTCACCTGATTGTCACCTGTGTCAGGGTGTTGTCTTTCACCTGATTGTCACATGTGTCAGGCTGTTGTCTTGTGTAGTCTTGTCACCGGACTGTCACCTGTGTCAGAGTGTTGTCTTGTCACCTGATTGTCACTTGGTTGTCACCTGATTGTCACCTGTGTCAGGGTGTTGTCTTGTCACCTGACTGTCACCTGATTGTCACCTGTGTCAGGGTGTTGTCTTTCACCTGATTGTCACATGTGTCAGGCTGTTGTCTTGTGTAGTCTTGTCACCGGACTGTCACCTGTGTCAGAGTGTTGTCTTGTCACCTGATTGTCACCTGGTTGTCACCTGTGTCAGGGTGTTTTCTTGTCACCTGATTGTCACCTGATTGTCACCTGATTGTCACCTGTGTCAGGGTGTTGTCTTGTCACCTGATTGTCATCTGATTGTCATCTTTGTCAGGGTGTTTTCTTGTCACCTGATTGTCACCTGTGTCAGGGTGTTGTCTTGTCACCTGATTGTCACATCTGTTAGGGCGTTTTCTTGTCACCTGATTGTCACTTTATTGTCACTTGATTGTCACCTGTATCAGGGTGTTGTCTTGTCATCTGATTGTCACCTGATTGTCACTTGTGTCAGGGTGTTATCTTGTCACCTGCCTCATGGTGTTGTCTTGTCACCTGATTGTCACATGTGTCCGGGTGTTGTATTGTCACCTGATTGTCACCTGATTGTCACATGTGTCAGGATGTTGTCTTGTCACCTGATTGTCATCTGATTGTCACCTCTGTCAGGGTGTTGTCTTGTCACCTGATTGTCACCTGTGTCAGGGTTTTGTTTTGTCACCTGATTGTCACCTGATTGTCACATGTGTCAGGATGTTGTCTTGTCACCTGATTGTCACCTGACTGTCACCTGTGTCAGGGTGTTTTATTGTCACCTGATTGTCACCTGTTTCAGGATGTTATCTTGTCACCTTATTGTCACCTGATTGTCACCTTATTGTCACATGTGTCAGGGTGTTCTCTTGTCTCGGGGTGTTGTTTATGTCTTCTGTTGACAGGTTCAAGTGGTGGTGATGTTGTCCTGTTGGGGTTATATACACGATATTTGACAGGATTGCTTTTATAACTTTGCATAATATTTGTTCGCAGGGTGATGGGTCATGATTGGTGTTGACTTTGACACTGAGTGACAGTAGTGTGCACTCCCAGATGTAACAAACTGTATAGTGTTGACTGCTGCGGGTGAACACAATCCCAGATGTAACAAACTGTATAGTGTTGACTGCTGCGGGTGAACAAAATCCCAGATGTAACAAACTGTATAGTGTTGACTGCTGTGGGTGAACACAGTCCCAGATGTAACAAACTGTATAGTGTTGACTGCTGTGGGTGAACACAGTCCCAGATGTAACAAACTGTATAGTGTTGACTGCTGTGGGTGAACACAATCCCAGATGTAACAAACTGTATAGTGTTGACTGCTGTGTGTGAACACAATGCCAGATGTAACAAACTGTATAGTGTTGACTGCTGTGTGTGAACACAATCCCAGATGTAACAAACTATATAGTGTTGACTGCGAACACAATCAATGGTGGGGGTACGATGGCCAGTTGTCGCCAGCGCCAGCGGTCTATGTCTGGTGCATGGGAAACCTGGCCATTGTTAGTCTGTATCTAACTGCGTCTGGCTGGACAGCATGACAGTACTGTCTTACAGAGGCACACTTAACTAATGTTGATGTTGTCTTGTTAGGTAGTGGTAGAGAGATGTGTGTGATGCCATGTGTGGTTTACAGGTGGACAAATCACATCCGGTTTCTCATCACTGGGGTGTGTGGGAGCTGTGTGTGATATTCCCACTGAAGTGGAGACATCCTGTGAGTAAATACATGGGAGTACACGGAAAGCCAGAACAGGCTGAGTATTGCAGTGGGACCTCGTGACACCGTGAAAGTCAGAAGGTAGTTGTTCCTTCTCCTTCCTGGTGTTTTACCCTCTGCTTCATATATACAAGAAGATATAGGATGTAGTTGAGCAGAACAATATCCGGGGTGAAGTAACCATCACCTCACCAGGTCCCATCACCGAGAGAGGGGTGATAATACCTGACACTTACTTGATACACGGCGGTTCGAACACGCAGCCTCAGGATTACCATTGCTACCTGACACGAAGATATTTGCACACTTATATGCACATTATGGACGGAGAGCTGTATACAGACTGTCAACACAAGTCTGTTGCATGGTGCACTGTGTGACGTTAGATAAGCAGACAGACAGACATACAGACAGACGGGTGGGTGGGCGGGCGGGCAGACAGACAGACAGACAAACAGACAGACAGACAGACGGGGACAGACAGACAGACAGACGGGGTCAGACAGACAGACAGACATGCAGACAGACAGACAGACGGGGACAGACAGACAGACAGACGGGATCAGACAGACAGACAGACATGCAGACAGACAGACAGACAGACAGACAGACAGACAGACAGACTGACTGACTGACAGAAAGGCTGGGCGGCAGGCAGAATGACAGGTGCTCGGGCGTTTTGGTGGACAAACAGACAGACTCAGAAAGCCAGACAGATGGGCAGGCAGGCAGCCAGACACACAGACAGACAAACAGAGATAGCTGTAGTGAATGAACTGTCTGACTACTGCGACCAACAAAACATTCACCAGCCGGCCCGGGCTGCTGTCTGGAACTAATCAACTCAACCTCACATCAACTACCCAACATTTAATCGGTTTATCGGAGCCACATTCCCTGGAAAGACAGAGAAGAAAGAATCTCTAGCGGGCGAGATATAACTTCAAGTTAACTTGATTTCTAATTTCACGACCGCTGCGCTTCGTTACATCAAATTATAGTTTATTTGGGTGGTAGCTGTTGTCCCAGCTTCAGACAAACAGACCGCCCAGTGAACTACGTCATCATTTACTGTGTATACGTCACGTCTCTGCCCGCCCCACCCGGCGTGTCTACAGCTGATCCGAGTACATTGTTGACACTCATCAATACTGTTGTTGTTGTTGTTGTTGTTGTTGTTGTTGTTGTTGTTGTTGTTGTTTTCAATCTTGTCCGTGCTGCGTGGTTGTTGTTGATGGATGATATTAACTTTGTTACAGCTGTAGACTGCCCGCTCCGTGGCGATGGGCTTATAGACGCAGTTCGTAATCCCACAAACCCGCGTTCGTAACCCGCGTTGGTAGCAAACCGCCCTACGTTGTTGTTTTTCTTTTAATGAAATGGTATGGGTGCCGGTCGGTCAGAAAGGAATGGCAAACTACTGAACGTAACCTTGCCAAGATATCACGAACAGCTAAAAAATGCTGGGGTTGACTGCAACGTCTGTACAGGATATGCATCTAACTTGTTTTATTTCTTCAAAGTATATAATACCTCTGGTTTTTTGTTTTTTGGAGCCTGTGGTTACATCAATCTAGATAACATAATAATAGGATTAACACGTCAAATCCACCCAACCATCCATCCATCCATTCGTCCGTCCGTCCGTCTGTTTGTCTGTCTGTTCAACTATCAACATATCTACCTTACCCACCTACCTACCTACCTACCTACCTACCTACCAACCTACCTACCTACCTACCAACCTACCTGTCTGTCTTGATTTTTGCATTTTCCCCATGCCTTTATAATGGATATCTGTTGTATTGTTGTTCTCAGATAGCCTCGAATGAAATGTGGATGAAATAATGTATGAAAGAGATTGATAGAAGGGCACAATGTTAGACGGCCACACGTGCCCAATTTTTAACCCTTTGAAAATAAAGTTTGTTCTGCCTGCCTGCCTGCCTGCCTGCCTGCCTGTCTGTCTTTCTGTATTAAATGTGTCTGTCTTTATGTCTGTATGTCTATATGTTTGTCTTTATGTCAGTATGTCTATAAAGCTGTCTTGATGTATATATGTATGTCTATAAGGTCAGGAATACAGTCACACTCTTGTCAGGACCCATCCCCCACTGGTCCAAGTCTGACACTCAGCTCGTGCCTGTGGCTCCTGGTAGCTGTCAGCATGCGACAGCGGCCACCCCCCGGGTAACAGCTGTGAGAGGCTGGCTAAACCAGGCATGGGTATCCGATTTGGTGTCAAACCAAGAGGTAAACTAGGGTATGCCTACCCAGCATGTGAAGACACGATTCGGCAGACTACGCGGAAGAAATTATTGTTGATTCAACAGGAAAGACGGCGTTTATCTGCTAAGCGTTGTGGAACGTAATGAGCACGACAAGGCACGTAGAGCGCCCTGGTCATCCACTGCACCTGTATTCATCTCCAGTCGTTTTGACTTGTCTTGCCACTGGACTCAGATGGACTCAGGCGAGAGAGTGAGGTCGACGAATTGCGCAGCTCTTCCTCACTTTAATCCAATTCATCGCGCAAGTCATTCTTCATCCAACGTCACATATTACCTTCAAGCCCTGTGGCGATGGGCGAGCGGTGAAGCGGCAGGCGTGGGAACGCTGGCAGTCGTAGTCGCAGACCTGCACACAGGCGGCTCAGGCCATATGGTCGTCTTCTACTGACCGGAGCAGCAGTGGGATTCGGCAGCCCCCTGAGCGACTGAGCAGCCCTCTATAGGAACACACTGCTCACCTCCATAGCATGAGGAAGGGGCTAGAAAAACTGCCTTAAACATTGTCTGCCCCATCATTGGTGGGTACCCTATACTGCGGTCGACATACAAGGTAAAAACAGGTAAAGCTAAAAGAGCGAACTATATTCCCTTGACAATCGGAACTTGGAATGTACACACCCTACTTAATAGAGTCGGCGAGTCGGGCCCAGAGAGACGAACAGCACTGATTGGGAGAGAGCTGGGCAGGTACAACATCGACATTGCAGCCTTGAGCGAGACACGACTTGCAGAAGAAGGCCAAATCTGTGAAGTAGGTGCCGGCTACACATTCTTCTGGAGTGGAAGGAAAAGCGAGGAAAGGCGCCAGTCCGGTGTGGGATTTGCCATTAAGTGGGCCCTGGTTGGCAAACTAGCTGAAATTCCAAAGGCTGTAAATAACAGGCTTATGACCATTAAGTTACATCTGCTGAAAGGAAAGAAGCATGCAACCATTGTGAGTGTCTACGGACCAACCATGACCAATGAATATGGCGTCAAAAAACAAGTTCTAGTTAGTTACTTAGTCGACAGATCATCCTCATTGCACATCGAACCATTCACTCCATAAGTGCTTGGATCCCCTCCTCAGCAAATCCCGCAGCGTGTAGCGGCTAACGACGCCAGTTCTGTGTTGGTTTATCAATCTTCTTTGGCTTCCTGCGTAGTGTTCTTATTTGGCCACCCCTCTTTTAATTTGCTGTTCTCGCAGTCTGGCCATGGTTGTAGATTCACAGCTATCACTTGGTTCTCCCAAAAGTCTTACTTCTCGCAGAGCATTCAGAATGTCAGCCTGGTTCATGGCGCGTCCGCCCTCCACAGTAGCCTTACCTGCGAGCTTGTCGGTCCGCTCATTTCCTTGTACTCCCGCATGCCCTGGCACAAGTTCTGTTAGGACCTGCACAACGTGTTAACATCTGTTCCCAAAGAAGATAAACTTATACTCCTTGGGGACTTCAATGCCAGAGTAGACAAGGACACCGCCTCTTGGAGTGGCATTATTGGAAAGTACGGAGTCGGAAATTGTAATAGCAATGGACTCCCCCTCCTTCAGACCTGGGTCGAACACGATCTCCTGGTCACCGATACAATTTTCCGTCTTCCCACGAGAAATAGGACATCATGGATGCACCCTCACTCGAAACACTGGCACCTCATTGACTATGTCATCGTCAGGAGGAGTGACAGACAAGACGTTCGAGTGACAAAATCCATGTGTGGTGCCGAATGTTGGACAGACCATCGTCTCATTGTTTCGAAAATAAACATGCGCATCAAACCACCACGGCTTCCTCGGGGGGTAATAATGCACCAAAAAAAAAAAAAAAACAACAACAACAACAACAAACAAACAAAACAACTAAATGTCACCCGCCTAAACAGCAAATGAAAAAAAAAAATGCGGCTGTCGTTTAAAAAAATGCTGTAAGACCGCCTCAAGCCAAAGGCTGCAGCTAAATAGGATGCGGAAACAGAATATAATTAACAACACTGCTATGGAAATCCTGGATCCAGCTCCCCCCCCCCCCCCCCCCCCCATCCGCCCTCGTAAGCATAAGGAGTGGTTTGATGAAAATGTGTTCAAATCCACATTTGGGTTGGTATTTGTAAACACGAACATGTGCCTCAGGCCTCCCTGGCAAAACATGGGTGCCGGGAGCAGTTCTGGGAAGTAAAGACGGCCGTCGTAGTATTGGGAACATCACCCATGTAGTGCCATAAAACATGTCTGGTGGGGACATCCCCCATGTAGTGCCATAAAACACGTCTGGCCGGCACCATATAGGCAAGCCACCTGATGGCGGGTACATCGGTCCGCTACTGACATCGTCTATATTTACACAAGCCACCTGATGGTGGGGACATCGATCCGTTACTGACATCGTCTATATTTACACAAGCCACCTGATGGTGGGGACATCGGTCCGTTACTGACATCGTCTATATTTACACAAGCCACCTGATGGTGGGGACATCTGTCATAATCCCCATTGATATGCCGCGACATCGTTACGCCCGCCAGGCGAACACCAGTGACTTACTCACAGGTTTCGCTGACGACAGAGAGAGCGACCGTCAGAGTCAAGCCAGTACAAGCGTGACGCATGCAATTCTCGCGGCGCTTGAATCCACAGGGCAAGCACTGTGAGCGGAAAACGCCAGACACGGCTAGGGGCATCAGACGAGACTGACGTGTATGAAAGCGGCTCTTGTGTTTCTGTGTCTGAATGTAGATTGCTCGTAGCTCTTGGAAGAAGATAGAAAGACTGCATAGCTGTGGGTTTGAGTTTGTGAGTGCATTGATGTATTATGTATAGGTTGTGATATTCACCTTGTGATGGCCACATGCCGAATTAGATTGTGTTGCATGTGAAGTGTAAATAAAACCATCAAACTTAGTGTTACTGTGTGTCCCGTCAAGTCATTCTGTACTTGTGTATGTCTCACATATGTTAGGTCCAGCGAGCCAGATTCATTACATTGTAAGACCCTGACACATCGGTCCGCTACTGACATCGTCTATATTTACACAAGCCACCTGATGGTGGGGACATCGGTCCGTTACTGATATCGTCTATATTTACACAGCCGGTCTCTCTAGCCGAGGGGTTACAACACTTTCTCCGTAATCCCGTTTATCACGCAGTCTCGTAGCGGGCGAGAGCTGGAAGCGGTTCGACCCCCGCTGGTGACTTGCGGGATAACTGAGCCGGCCGCTCAGAAAGCAATGGCAAACTATTGAGCGTAATCTTGCCAAGAAATCAACAGACAGCTGAAAGATGCTGCTGTTGACAGCGATGTCCTGTAAAGGATATGCGAATTTAAAAAAAAAATATTTACACAAGTCACCTCAAGGCGGGGATAACGGTCTGCTACTTACGTCGTCTATATTTACACAGGGAGGATACATGAAGTCATGTGACATACATCAAACAGTTGTCTGCACGACCTGCCTGTGATATGCTACAACACCTGACCTGCCTCTGTGCCTCCGGCTTGACCGGATGTTGCCTCTGCCAACAGATTTCCCGTCAGCAGCGATTCCACCCGGGCTGACAGATCTGTCGTTACGGGGTATTTATGTCCGAGATTGGACACTATGTCAACACATTATTCACTCAGACACAGACCCGGGTCTGATATCTATCTCAGCCTTCTCCTTTTGATCGGCGTTGTCTGTTTTCTACATTAATATTGATGTCATTTGTTCCTGCTGCCTGTCTGCCCAGAACTGTGCGCTTCTCACATTATCTGCTTCCTAGTTTATTTCTCGTGAGGTGCAAGCCAGTGTGAAACTATTTCTTTGAAACACTACCCAAAAGCCAGAAGTGAGAAATGTGAATATGAAAAGTCAGAATGTGAGAAGACAATAAAGACCACATTGAAGAAATAAAATGGATACAGAGCAAGGGGGAAGACAGCGTAACAGATGGAGAGCAACCTTAGAGAAGTGATTACAAACTTACAGGGGGAAGACAGCGTAACAGATGGAGAGCAACCTTAGAGAAGTGATTACAAACTTACAGGGGGAAGACAGCGTAACAGATGGAGAGCAACCTTAGAGAAGTGATTACAAACTTACATAGAGCATTTAAACGAGCGCACAACAAATTCTTAAATCTCCCTCCAAAACGTCGCTGAGATAAATGGAGAAAGAGAAGAAGAAGAAGAAGAAGAAGAAGAAGAAGAAGAAGAAGAAGAAGAAGAAGAAGAAGAAGAAGAAGAAGAAGAAGAAGAAGAAGAAGAAGAAGAAGAAGAATTGAATTGAATTGAATTGAACTTTATTTTAAAAGGGTTACAAATTGGGCACGTAAGACACATTCCTGCACCGACTCGCACATACGCTCACCAACCCAGACATCTCACATCAACCCACACAAGCATATCTCACACACATCCCCACCCACACACAACTCCCTACTCACACATACTCCAACCCACACAAACTCGCCCACACACATGCTCCACCCACCCACCCACACCCAACCATACACACACATACCCCCACACACACATCCCGCACCAACCCAGACAGACACACACACATCCTTCACCCATTCACCCACCACTCACCCATACCCACACATCTTCCCACCCACACACACACATCCCCACACAACATTTCCCACCCACCCACACATTTCACATCCACCCACACACCCGACCAACCACACATACATCCCAACTCACACACACACATCCCCCAACCACACACATATCCCACGCATACACACTTCCCAAATCCCCCAACACACGCACCAACACACCCACCCACACACAGATCCCCCACACACACACCCCACCCGCCAACACCCACACATACCACTACCCACCAATACACCAACCCAAACACACAACCCCTCCCACAAATTCCTTACCCACCCACATATTCCCCAACCATACACACCCCATTCATACACACATCCCTCCACCTACTCATACACCTCCCCATCCAGCCACTCACACATCTCCCACCACACACACACACACACACACAAACAGACACATCCCCCACCCGCACACATCTCCCCACCAACACACACACACATATCCCCGCACACACATCCCACACATCCTCCACTCACACACACTTCTGCCATACTCCCACATACATCTCCCACCCTCACACACACACCTCCCACCCACACACACATCTCCCACCCCATACACACCTCCACCATCCATATATACATCAGCCACACACATCCCACAACCCATACACACATCCCCCACACACACCCTACACACATCCCCACACACCCATCCACATACTCCCACCCACACATCCACACACCCCGCACACACATCCCACACATCCTCCACTCACACACACTTCTGCCATACTCCCACACACATCTCCCACCCTCACACACTCACATCTCCCACCCACACACACATCTCCCACCCCAGGGGGGCTGCGTGGTCTCGAGGTATGGTGTCCGCCTCGAGTGCTGGAGGTCCCGGGTTCAACCCCCGGTGAGGACCGGGATTTTTTTCACGTGGACCTCTAGTAATAAAATTTCCCCTGATCTCAGGGTAGTGAGATCGGACGCCCATGTGTATTGTTGCGCACGTAAAAGATCCCTTGGCAGTTGGAAATCGAAAAGAGTAGCCTAACGGTACTGCCCGGGCAAAATTTCGAGTTAAAAATCTACCCAAAGTATTTCAGGATCCTCGCCGGTGCTACGGAGTTCGTGCACTGAGCTGAGTTTCTCCAGACTCAGGGTTGAGTTAGGAGAAGAACGGAGCACTTATGGGTTACAGCCGTGTGCCATGATGTTGATCTGTCGACTAAACTAAACTAAACTAAACTAAACTAACCTAAACTAAACTAAACATCTCCCACCCCATGCACACCTCCCCCATCCATATATACATCAGCCACACCCATCCCCAACCCATACACACATCCCCAACACACACCCTACACACATCCCCACACACCCGTCCACATACCCCCACCCACACATCCACACACCAACTCATACATCTCACACACACACCCACCGACCCACAAACATCCCCACCCAGACACATCCCTCATCCACACACATATTCCCCCACCCACCCACACAACTCCCCACCCACCCACACCTCCCACACCCACCCACACATCTACAACCCACACACAAATCCCCCACTCACACACATTTCCCAACCCACATAATCCCCCATACACACAAACTCCCACCCACAAACATATCCTCCAACCCAAACAGAATTCTCACATCTAGACACATACATGATGCCTCACATAATCACTGATGCTAATGTGAAAAAAACTCCCACACTTTACACATACATACACTGACGATTATCGTGAGCATTCTCGTAAAAATGTAAAATATGGAGAGCAAATTATGTACATACATTGTGTAACGTAAAAATATAGTGTTGCGATTCAATAAGTTGATTCTTAAAATTGACATAAACATGATGGAATAAGCATTGCACAAATTTTTGTCAGTATATGTTAGAAAATCAAATGGCAGTAAAAATGACAATATGAATGATGAGTATACAGAATAAGCATGGAATAGCACGTCACATGACATACATGTGCTTAACTCTCTCTATCTCGCTTTCTTTACTTTATTTTTTTGTTTCTTTCACACACTAACTCTCTCGTTGTCTCATCTCCCCACCCACACACATCCTCCACCCATCAACACTCAAGAAGAAGAAGAAGAAGAAGAAGAAGAAGAAGAAGAAGAAGAAGAAGAAGAAGAAGAAGAAGAAGAAGAAGAAGAAGAAGAAGAAGAAGAAGAAGAAGAAGAAGAAGAAGAAGAAGAAGAAGAAGAAGAAGAAGAAGAAGAAGAAGAAGAAGAAGAAGAAGAAGAAGAAGAAGAAGAAGAAGAAGAAGAAGAAGAAGAAGAAGAAGAAGAAGAAGAAGAAGAAGAAGAAGAAGAAGAAGAAGAAGAAGAGTATATCCAAGAATTGAAGGTAGTGAATGTATTATTTACTGTGTATATTATTTTCTCTGACAATTCACATGTCTGGTTATAATCCACGTGGCTGGCGTTGGTGATCACCTCTGTCCACAGCCTTCTCTCTAGGCCTCCCTTCGCCTCTCTTTCCCACCAACTTCCCCGGTTGTCATGAAGGCAGCAGCTTCTTCTTGCCTTGATGTGCTCACACAGAGTGGGTTCGCTTCTGCTGATGGGATTAGCCAGGCCTCTCTGTGGGATCATCTGGTTCAAGTTGCTGTATGTACAATAATGTACTGTCCCAGTAGAGTGCCCAGTGCTGTTTGTACAATAATGTACTGTCCCAGTAGAGTGCCCGGTGCTGTTTGTACAATAATGTACTGTCGCAGTAAAGTTACCCGTGCTGTTTGTACAATAATGTACTGTCCCACTACAGTGCCCGGTGCTGTTTGTACAATAATGTACTGTCCCAGTTTAGTGCCCGGTGCTGTTTGGTGACGATACAAGGACGTGACCTCACGACAGCGTTCCTGCCTCATTAAGCAGCCTCAATTGCTCACCACAGTATTCCTGCTTCAAAGACAAGCCTCACAGACTCACCACAATATTCCCGCCTCAGTAACACATCTCACAAACTCACCACAATATTCCCGCCTCATTAACACACCTCACAAACTCACCAAAAATATTCCCGCCTCATTAACACATCTCACAAACTCACCAAAAATATTCCCTCCTCATTAACACATCCCACAAACTCACCACAATATTCCTGATTCAGTAACACATCTCACACCTACACTACAGTATTACTGCCTCAGTAACACATCTGACAAACGCACCACAATATTCCCGCCTCATTAACACATCTCACAAACTCACCACAATATTCCCGCCTCATTAACACATCTCACAAACTCACCACAATATTCCCGCCTCAGTAACACATCTGACAAACCCAACACAATATTCCTGCCTCATTAACACATCTCACAAACTCACCACAATATTCCTGACTCAGTAACACATCTCACAACCACACTACAGTATTACTGCCTCAGTAACACATCTGACAAAGGCACCACAATATTTTCGCCTCATTAATACATCTCACAAACTCACCACAATATTCCCGCCTCATTAACACATCTCACAAACTCACCACAACATTCCCGTCTCATTAACACATCTCACAAACTCACCACAACATTCCCGTCTCATTAACACATCTCACAAACTCACCACAATATTCCCGCCTCAGTACCAAGCCTTCATGAGGTCACAATGCTCATATTAAAAACAGGAACGAAGGGAAGTAATCCAGACAATACGATAACTTGATGATTTAATCAGTTTATCTCTCTTACCTAATGAAACTGATTTGAATATTTGCTATTGTTGAATCGGGTAGAGAGGCGTGGCGACTTTTATTGTCTGTTCTGGTCTGGTCTTGTATGGTCCTTTCTTGTCAGGTCTTGTCTGGTCTGCGCTTGTCTGGTCTGCTCTTGTCTGGTCTGCTCTTGTCTGGTCTTGTATAGTCTGTTCTTGTCTGGTCTGATCTTGTCTGGTCTTGTCTGGTCTGTTCTTGTCTGGTCTGCTCTTGTCTGGTCTTGTGTGGTCTGCTCTTGTCTGGTCTGCTCTTGTCTGGTCTGCTCTTGTCAGGTCTTGTCAGGTATTGTCAGGTCTTGTCTGGTCTGCTCTTGTCAGGTCTTGTCTGGTCTGCTCTTGTCTGGTCTGCTCTTGTCAGGTCGTGTCAGGTATTGTCAGGTCTTGTCTGGTCTGCTCTTGTCAGGTCTTGTCTGGTCTTGTCTGTTCTGCTCTTGTCTGGTCTTGTCTGCTCTTGTCTGGTCTTGTCTGGTCTGCTCTTGTCTGGTCTCCTCTTGTCTGGTCTGGTCTTGTCTGCTCTTGTCTGGTCTTGTCTGGTCTTGTCTGTTCTGCTCTTGTCTGGTCTTGTCTGCTCTTGTCTGGTCTTGTCTGGTCTGCTCTTGTCTGGTCTGCTCTTGTCTGGTCTGGTCTTGTCTGCTCTTGTCTGGTCTTGTCTGGTCTTGTCTGGTCTGATCTTGTCTGGTCTGCTCTTGTCTGGTCTGCTCTTGTCTGCTCGTGTCAGGTCGTGTCAGGTATTGTCAGGTCTTGTCTGGTCTGCTCTTGTCAGGTCTTGTCTGATCTTGTCTGGTCTTGTCTGGTCTGCTCTTGTCTGGTCTGCTCTTGTCTGTTCTGCTCTTGTCTGGTCTTGTCTGGTCTGGTCTGCTCTTGTCTTGTCTGGTCTGGTCTGGTCTGTTCTTGTCTTGTCTGGTCTGTTCTTGTCTGGTCTGATCTGTTCTTATCTTGTCTGGTCTGTTCTTGTCTTGTCTGGTCTCGTCTGGTCTTGTCTGGTCTCGTCTGGTCTTGTCTGGTCTGTTCTTTCTTGTCTGGTCTCGTCTGGTCTTGACTGGTCTCGTCTGGTCTTGTCTGGTCTGTTCTTGTCTTGTCTGGTCTCGTCTGGTCTTGTCTGGTCTCGTCTGGTCTTGTCTGGTCTGTTCTGGTCTTGTCTGGTCTGTTCTGGTCTTGTGTGGTCTTGTCTGGTCTGTTCTGGTCTTGTCTGGTCTTCTCTGGTCTTGTCTGGTCTCGTCTGGTCTTGTCTGGTCTTGTCTGGTCTATTCTTGTCTTGTCTGGTCTTGTCTGGTCTTGTCTAGTCTTGTCTGGTCTCGTCTGGTTTTGTCTGCTCTGGTCTTGTCTTGTCTGGTTTTGTCTGCTCTGGTCTTGTCTTGTCTGGTTTTGTCTGCTCTGGTCATGCCTTGTCTGGTTTTGTCTGCTCTGGTCTTGTCTTGTCTGGTTTTGTCTGCTCTGGTCATGTCTTGTCATGGCTTACATGGTCTGGTCTGGTCTTTTCTTGTTTTCTTTTGTCGTGTCTGTCCACAAGGTTTACTGTTGGTTAATACTTAGCCCAGCCGTTGTTCTTGTCTGTCACATGTGTGCATTAATGTGTGTCAGAGAGTGGGCATGGACGTGTGTGGATTTGTTGATGGGTACTCGTCTGCTAGTGTCCATGCTATGGTGACAACTATTGAAACAAAACCAGAAAGGTGTCTAACCTACACATGAGTGTCTGCACGACTGGAGGAAACAAAACCAGAAAGGTGTCTAACCTACACATGAGTGTCTGCACGACTGGAGGAAACAAAACCAGAAAAGTGTCTAACCTACACATGAGTGTCTGCACGACTGGAGGAAACAAAACCAGAAAGGTGTCTAACCTACACATGAGTGTCTGCACGACTGGAGGAAACAAAACCAGAAAGGTGTCTAACCTACACATGAGTGTCTGCACGACTGGAGGAAACAAAACCAGAAAGGTGTCTAACCTACACATGAGTGTCTGCACGACTGGAGGAAACAAAACCAGAAAGGTGTCTAACCTACACATGAGTGTCTGCACGACTGGAGGAAACAAAACTAGAAAGGTGTCTAACCTACACATGAGTGTCTGCACGACTGGAGGAAACAAAACCAGAAAGGTGTCTAACCTACACATGAGTGTCTGCACGACTGGAGGAAACAAAACTAGAAAGGTGTCTAAACTACACATGAGTGTCTGCACGACTGGAGGAAACAAAACCAGAAAGGTGTCTAACCTACACATGAGTGTCTGCACGACTGGAGGAAACAAAACTAGAAAGGTGTCTAACCTACACATGAGTGTCTGCACGACTGGAGGAAACAAAACCAGAAAGGTGTCTAACCTACACATGAGTGTCTGCACGACTGGAGGAAACAAAACTAGAAAGGTGTCTAAACTACACATGAGTGTCTGCACGACTGGAGGAAACAAAACCAGAAAGGTGTCTAACCTACACATGAGTGTCTGCACGACTGGAGGAAACAAAACCAGAAAGGTGTCTAACCTACACATGAGTGTCTGCACGACTGGAGGAAACAAAACTAGAAAGGTGTCTAAACTACACATGAGTGTCTGCACGACTGGAGGAAACAAAACCAGAAAGGTGTCTAACCTACACATGAGTGTCTGCACGACTGGAGGAAACAAAACCAGAAAGGTGTCTAACCTACACATGAGTGTCTGCACGACTGGAGGAAACAAAACTAGAAAGGTGTCTAAACTACACATGAGTGTCTGCACGACTGGAGGAAACAAAACCAGAAAGGTGTCTAACCTACACATGAGTGTCTGCACGACTGGAGGAAACAAAACCAGAAAAGTGTCTAACCTACACATGAGTGTCTGCACGACTGGAGGAAACAAAACCAGAAAGGTGTCTAACCTACACATGAGTGTCTGCACGACTGGAGGAAACAAAACCAGAAAGGTGTCTAACCTACACATGAGTGTCTGCACGACTGGAGGAAACAAAACCAGAAAGGTGTCTAACCTACACATGAGTGTCTGCACGACTGGAGGAAACAAAACTAGAAAGGTGTCTAAACTACACATGAGTGTCTGCACGACTGGCGGAAACAAAACCAGAAAGGTGTCTAACCTACACATGAGTGTCTGCACGACTGGAGGAAACAAAACCAGAAAGGTGTCTAACCTACACATGAGTGTCTGCACGACTGGAGGAAACAAAACCAGAAAGGTGTCTAACCTACACATGAGTGTCTGCACGACTGGAGGAAACAAAACCAGAAAGGTGTCTAACCTACACATGAGTGTCTGCACGACTGGAGGAAACAAAACCAGAAAGGTGTCTAACCTACACATGAGTGTCTGCACGACTGGAGGAAACAAAACCAGAAAGGTGTCTAACCTACACATGAGTGTCTGCACGACTGGAGGAAACAAAACCAGAAAGGTGTCTATCCTACACATGAGTGTCTGCACGACTGGAGGAAACAAAACCAGAAAGGTGTCTAACCTACACATGAGTGTCTGCACGACTGGAGGAAACAAAACCAGAAAGGTGTCTAACCTACACATGAGTGTCTGCACGACTGGAGGAAACAAAACCAGAAAGGTGTCTAACCTACACATGAGTGTCTGCACGACTGGAGGAAACAAAACCAGAAAGGTGTCTAACCTACACATGAGTGTCTGCACGACTGGAGGAAACAAAACCAGAAAGGTGTCTAACCTACACATGAGTGTCTGCACGACTGGAGGAAACAAAACCAGAAAGGTGTCTAACCTACACATGAGTGTCTGCACGACTGGAGGAAACAAAACCAGAAAGGTGTCTAACCTACACATGAGTGTCTGCACGACTGGAGGAAACAAAACCAGAAAGGTGTCTAACCTACACATGAGTGTCTGCACGACTGGAGGAAACAAAACCAGAAAGGTGTCTAACCTACACATGAGTGTCTGCACGACTGGAGGAAACAAAACCAGAAAGGTGTCTAACCTACACATGAGTGTCTGCACGACTGGAGGAAACAAAACCAGAAAGGTGTCTAACCTACACATGAGTGTCTGCACGACTGGAGGAAACAAAACCAGAAAGGTGTCTAACCTACACATGAGTGTCTGCACGACTGGAGGAAACAAAACCAGAAAGGTGTCTAACCTACACATGAGTGTCTGCACGACTGGAGGAAACAAAACCAGAAAGGTGTCTAACCTACACATGAGTGTCTGCACGACTGGAGGAAACAAAACCAGAAAGGTGTCTAACCTACACATGAGTGTCTGCACGACTGGAGGAAACAAAACCAGAAAGGTGTCTAACCTACACATGAGTGTCTGCACGACTGGAGGAAACAAAACCAGAAAGGTGTCTAACCTACACATGAGTGTCTGCACGACTGGAGGAAACAAAACCAGAAAGGTGTCTAACCTACACATGAGTGTCTGCACGACTGGAGGAAACAAAACCAGAAAGGTGTCTAACCTACACATGAGTGTCTGCACGACTGGAGGAAACAAAACCAGAAAAGTGTCTAACCTACACATGAGTGTCTGCACGACTGGAGGAAACAAAACCAGAAAGGTGTCTAACCTACACATGAGTGTCTGCACGACTGGAGGAAACAAAACCAGAAAGGTGTCTAACCTACACATGAGTGTCTGCACGACTGGAGGAAACAAAACCAGAAAAGTGTCTAAACTACACATGAGTGTCTGCACGACTGGAGGAAACAAAACCAGAAAAGTGTCTAACCTACACATGAGTGTCTGCACGACTGGAGGAAACAAAACCAGAAAAGTGTCTAACCTACACATGAGTGTCTGCACGACTGGAGGAAACAAAACCAGAAAGGTGTCTAACCTACACATGAGTGTCTGCACGACTGGAGGAAACAAAACCAGAAAAGTGTCTAAACTACACATGAGTGTCTGCACGACTGGAGGAAACAAAACCAGAAAAGTGTCTAAACTACACATGAGTGTCTGCACGACTGGAGGAAACAAAACCAGAAAGGTGTCTAACCTACACATGAGTGTCTGCACGACTGGAGGAAACAAAACCAGAAAAGTGTCTAAACTACACATGAGTGTCTGCACGACTGGAGGAAACAAAACCAGAAAAGTGTCTAAACTACACATGAGTGTCTGCACGACTGGAACACGTGGTGGACTAGTTCTACATAACGGCATACAGGAGAAAGGCTTCAGACAACCACAAGGTAACACTCCATGGTAATTTAGGTAGAATCCACAAGATTACAAGGTAATTCTACACTCGGGGGTAGAAGAGGAAAGACGGTCATAATATCACAAGGTAATTCTAAATTTAGAGGTAGAAGAGAACAGAGGTTATAAGATCACAAGGTGACGCTTCACTCAATTCTACACTTCGACATGAAGTGGCTACTTCTATACCACATGAAAGCAGATATGTTTTATACGTGTTTAATGTTCCCAGTACTGGTTATCGATTACTTTCAAAATATCGATTCGATTCGACAAACATTGTCGAGCTGAACCCGATCGTGACCCCCTGGGTCCTAGTCAGACAGGTTTCATGTGGCACCAGGCCGCGGCCCGCTCGCCGTGCGGTCTTTTTTGTGAAGTTGCACAAATGTAAAGTGAACTTAACCTGACAGGACCAGCGAGAGAAGAGGAAGACACAGAGACATGATGCTGGATGGTCCCTGGCGATGACGTGGCCACGTGTAAACACAAGTGATCCAGAACGCCAAGGACCGCTATCTGTAGAGAGACATGAACGCCCACGATACTCGGCATGACGATGAGGATGATGATGATGACTCAATATGTGAGTGGACGAGTACTAGCAAGCTTTCATTCCAGGGAGAATGTCAGTGGCTGCAACAACATATACACACACATATACACACACACAAACACTGACATAATACTGTGTCAGCAGCTACAAACACTTACACACCATTTGTCTGACCATATCTTGAAGTAACTTCAGTAAATGAACTGACAACAGACCTCAACTTTGTGTGCTTGTGGGCAACCCAAATCTTTCTTGACCAAACGGCACGCTCAGGCTGATGTGGCCAGTCTGAGGTCAGTCACCTTACCTCCAGGTCAGTTGTCTCGTCCTCACTGTCACATTCTCCAGCGATGGTTCACCTTACCTCCAGGCCAGTTGTCTCGTACCCACTGTCACATTCTCCAGCGATGGTTCACCTTACCTCCAGGCCAGTTGTCTCGTACCCAATGTCACAATCTCCAGCGATGGTTCACCTTACCTCCAGAAAAGTTGTCTTGTACCCACTGTCACATTCTCCAGCGATGGTTCACCTTACCTCCAGGCCTGTTGTCTCGTACCCACTGTCACATTCTCCAGCGATGGTTCACCTTACCTCCAGACCAGTTGTCTCGTACCCACTGTCACATTTTCCAGCGATGGTTCACCTTACCTCCAGACCAGTTGTCTCGTACCCACTGTCACATTCTCCAGCGATGGTTCACCTTACCTCCAGGCCAGTTGTCTCGTACCCACTGTCACATTCTCCAGCGATGGTTCACTTTACCTCCAGATCAAGTGTCTCGTCCTCACTGTCACATTCTCCAGCGATGGTTCACCTTACCTCTAGGCCAGTTGTCTCGTACCCACTGTCACATTCTCCAGCGATGGTTCACCTTACCTCCAGGCCAGTTGTCTCGTACCCACTGTCACATTCTCCAGCGATGGTTCACCTTACCTCCAGGTCAAGTGTCTCGTCCTCACTGTCACATTCTCCAGCGATGGTTCACCTTACCTCCAGACCAGTTGTCTCGTACCCACAGTCACATTCTCCAGCGATGGTTCACCTTACCTCCAGACCAGTTGTCTCGTACCCACTGTCACATTCTCCAGCGATGGTTTACCTTACCTCCAGGTCAAGTGTCTCGTACCCACTGTCACATTCTCCAGCGATGGTTCACCTTACCTCCAGACCAGTTTTCTCGTACCCACTGTCACATTCTCCAGCGATGGTTCACCTTACCTCCAGACCAGTTGTATCGTACCCACTGTCACATTCTCCAGCGATGGTTCACCTTACCTCCAGACCAGAGTTCTCGTACCCACTGTCACATTCTCCAGCGATGGTTCACCTTACCTCCAGACCAGTTGTCTCGTACCCACTGTCACATTCTCCAGCGATGGTTCACCTTACCTCCAGGCCAATTGTCTTGTACCCACTGTCACATTCTCCAGCGATGGTTCACCTTACCTCCAGGTCAAGTGTCTCGTACCCACTGTCACATTCTCCAGCGATGGTTCACCTTACCTCCAGGCCAGTTGTCTCGTACCCACTGTCACATTCTCCAGCGATGGTTCACCTTACCTCCAGGTCAAGTGTCTCGTACCCACTGTCACATTCTCCAGCGATGGTTCACTTTACCTCCAGATCAAGTGTCTCGTCCTCACTGTCACCTTCTCCAGCGATGGTTCACCTTACCTCCAGACCAGTTGCCTCGTACCCACTGTCACATTCTCCAGCGATGGTTCACCTTACCTCCAGACCAGTTGTCTCGTACCCACTGTCACATTCTCCAGCGATGGTTCACCTTACCTCCAGACCAGTTGTCTCGTACCCACTGTCACATTCTCCAGCGATGGTTCACCTTACTTCCAAGTCAAGTGTCTCGTACCCACTGTCACATTCTCCAGCGATGGTTCACCTTACCTCCAGACCAGTTGTCTCGTACCCACTGTCACATTCTCCAGCGATGGTTCACCTTACCTCCAGGTCAAGTGTCTCGTACCCACTGTCACATTCTCCAGCGATAGTTCACCTTACCTCCAGGCCAGTTGTCTCGTACCCACTGTCACATTCTCCAGCGATGGTTCACCTTACCTCCAGGTCAAGTGTCTCGTACCCACTGTCACATTCTCCAGCGATGGTTCACCTTACCTCCAGGTCAAGTGTCTCGTCCTCACTGTCACATTCTCCAGCGATGGTTCACCTTACCTCCAGGCCAGTTGTCTCGTACCCACTGTCACATTCTCCAGCGATGGTTCACCTTACCTCCAGACCAGTTGTCTCGTACCCACTGTCACATTCTCCAGCGATGGTTCACCTTACCTCCAGACCAGTTGTCTCGTACCCACTGTCACATTCTCCATCCATGGTTCACCTTACCTCCAGGCCAGTTGTCTCGTACCCACTGTCACATTCTCCAGCGATGGTTCACCTTACCTCCAGGCCAGTTGTCTCGTACCCACTGTCACATTCTCCAGCCATGGTTCACCTTACCTCCAGACCAGTTGTCTCGTACCCACTGTCACATTCTCCAGCCATGGTTCAGATCAACGTCTCCCTTCAGGGGTTCGAACCTACCAGCACCGGACCGGCAGGCACATGTGCCAAGGAATTCGTTAGGGAGGTGTTTTCTTCATCTTCTGTTTGTCCTTCCCAATTTGAGACCCTTTGAAAATAAAATCCGTTCGTTTGTTTGTTCGTTCGTCCTTTTCTTCTTCTTCTTCTTCTTCTTCTTCTTCTTCTTCTTCTTCTTCTTCTTCTTCTTCTTCTTCTTCTTCTTCTTCTTCTTCTTCTTCTTCTTCTTCTTCTTCTTCTTCTTCTTCTTCTTCTTCTTCTTCTCCTCCTCCTCCTCCTCCTCCTCCTCCTCCTCCTCCTCCTCCTCCTCCTCCTCCTGCTGCTGCTGCTGCTGCTGTGTAAACTTCAGACGTAAATCTGAATGTATTTAAAGGAAGCAGCAGTCAAGTGGAGGCTGTGGACATCCGGCTAGACTGTCCTCACATCCCGTTACAGTCTGTCCTCACATGCAGCGAGTAGCGGCCAGCATGATTGTGTGTGTTCTGCATGTGTAGAACATCTGAGCAGCACGTGTGTAGCCACCAGTTTACTTATTCCACATGTGTAGTTTGTTGAACATGTGCCAGATCATCCTGTTGTGTCCTGTACGGAGTCTGCAGATAGCTACTTGTACACTTCTGTGGCTTTGCTAATCATATTTCCGGTGACCTGGAGCTCTGGTTCCCATTTGTTTCTATAGCTGGTTCTCATAAGCCTCTTGGATATCTGCGGGGATGGATGAGTGGGTGGGGTTATACATGTGTGCCTCGGGTGTGTGTGTGTGGTGGATGTGTGGAGGGTGGGGAATGTGTGGGTGGATGGGGAATATGTCTCATAACATGGTAATATGCACTGTTTATGTTTACAACATTCATTTGACATGTTTTTTTTTTTCTATGTGAGTGTATCATGCACTATTGATGAACGAAAGATGAGTGATTGGAAGGGCCGAATGTAAGACGGGCCTGCGTGCCCAATTTGTAACCCTTCAAAAATAAAGAACAATCAATCAATCAACCAATCTTAGATCCTAATATGATATAGTACACTATATTTGACGCATTCGCACAAACAAACATGTTGCCGTGTTGTGACACACTGTAGGTGTGTTGTCCCTGGAGCTGAGCGCCGTGTTGTCTTTGTGACAGACGCGACAAGCATGCTGGGTAACACACTGGTGTGTTCCGCGGGCAGTGGCTGGCCTCGCTCCAAATGACAACGGCCAAGAGCATATCATGGATTTGCTGCCCAGGGCAAGCGAGAGTGTGGGACATGAACAGGCCGATAGACTGGCGGCTGGGGCTGCTGTGGGCGGTGAGCTAGATCACAAGAGTCGGCTGGCGACGGCTTCCAGTGATCGAGTGGAAGATGCTGCAAAACAGAGGATCTACACCTGAAGCGGTTAGCAGAGGTGTGGACGAGACTGAGCCTGCAGAGGGACAGGCTGGGGGTCGTTCCGTCAGACAGTCACTGGTGTCAACATCATTGGGACTTATCGCTGGCTACTGAGTCATACAGTCACTGGTTTCAACAGCATTGGGACTTGTCGCTGGCTACCGAGTCAGACAATCACTGGTGTCAACAGTATGGGGACTTGTCGCTGGCTACCGAATCAGACAGTCACTGGTGTCAACAGTATGGGGACTTGTTGCTGGCTACCGAATCAGACATTCACTGGTGTCAACAGTAAGGGGACTTGTCGCTGGCTACTGAGTCAGACAGTCACTGATGTCAACAGTATGGGGACTTGTCGCTGGCTACTGAGTCAGACAGTCACTGGTTTCAACAGCATTGGGACTTGTCGCTGGCTACCGAATCAGACAGTCACTGGTGTCAACAGCATTGGGTCTTGTCGCTGACTACCGAGTCAGACAGTCACTGGTTTCAACAGTATGGGGACTTGTCGCTGGCTACTGAGTCAGATAGTCACTGGTTTCAACAGCATTGGGACTTGTCGCTGGCTACTGAGTCAGACAGTCACTGGTTTCAACAGCATTGGGACTTCTTGCTGGCTACCGAGTCAGACAGTCACTGGTTTCAACAGCATTGGGACTTGTCGCTGGCTACTGAGTCAGACAGTCACTGGTGTCAACAGCATTGAGACTTGTTGCTGGCTACCGAGTCAGACAGTCACTGGTTTCAACAGTATGGGGACTTGTCGCTGGCTACTGAGTCAGACAGCCACTGGTGTCAACAGTATGGGAGACGTGTCGCAGGCTACTGAGTCAGACAGTCACTGGTGTCAACAGCATTGGGACTTGTCGCTGGCTACTGAGTCAGACAGTCACTAGTGTCAACAGTATGGGAGACGTGTCGCTGGCTACCGAGTCAGACAGTCACTGGTTTCAACAGTATGGGGACTTGTCGCTGGCTACTGAGTCAGACAGCCACTGGTGTCAACAGTATGGGAGACGTGTCGCAGGCTACTGAGTCAGACAGTCACTGGTGTCAACAGCATTGGGACTTGTCGCTGGCTACTGAGTCAGACAGCCACTGGTGTCAACAGTATGGGAGACGTGTCGCTGGCTACTGAGTAAGACAGTCACTGGTGTCAACAGCATTGGGACTTGTCGCTGGCTACTGGGTCAGACAGTCACTGGTGTCAACAGTATGGGAGACGTGTCGCTGGCTACTGAGTCAGACAGTCACTGGTGTCAACAGCCTTGGGACGTGTCGCTGGCTACTGAGTCAGACAGTCACTGGTGTCAACAGCATTGGGACTTGTCGCTGGCTACTGAGTCAGACAGCCACTGGTGTCAACAGTATGAGAGAAGTGTCGCTGGCTACAGTGTCAGACAGTCACTGGTGTCAACAGCATTGGGACTTGTCGCTGGCTACTGAGTCAGACAGCCACTGATGTCAACAGTATGGGGGACGTGTCGCTGGCTACTGAGTCAGACAGCCACTGGTGTCAACAGTATGGGGGACCTGTCGCTGGCTACTGAGTCAGACAGCCTCTGGTGTCAACAGTATGGGGGACGTGTCGCTGGCTACTGAGTCAGACAGCCACTGATGTCAACAGTATGGGGGACTTGTCGCTGGCTACTGAGTCAGACAGCCACTGATGTCAACAGTATGGGGGACTTGTCGCTGGCTACTGAGTCAGACAGCCACTGATGTCAACAGTATGGGAGACGTGTCGCTGGCTACTGAGTCAGACAGTCACTGGTGTCAACAGCATTGGGACTTGTCGCTGGCTACTGAGTCAGACAGCCACTGGTGTCAACAGTATGGGAGACGTGTCGCAGGCTACTGAGTCAGACAGTCACTGGTGTCAACAGCATTGGGATTTGTCGCTGGCTACTGAGTCAGACAGTCACTGGTGTCAACAGCATTGGGACTTGTCGCTGGCTACTGAGTCAGACAGCCACTGGTGTCAACAGTATGGGAGACGTGTCGCTGGCTACTGAGTCAGACAGTCACTGGTGTCAACAGCATTGGGACTTGTCGCTGGCTACTGAGTCAGACAGTCACTGGTGTCAACAGTATGGGAGACGTGTCGCTGGCTACTGAGTCAGACAGTCACTGGTGTCAACAGCATTGGGTTTTGTCGCTGGCTACTGAGTCAGACAGTTACTGGTGTCAACAGCATTGGGACTTGTCGCTGGCTACTTGTGACGAAACGCGTTTATCTGTCTTGGGTCGTCAAGTTCCCGAACTATTTTGGCGCGTCATCGGGGACTTTCCCAGCTAAAAATAGACTGAGGGAAGCCGATGGAGGACTTATTATCTAGAATCGTCTCGAAACACTGGAATTCTAGTAACCCGTGATGTTGGGTATCGCTCTAAATTCCCGTGCAGAGAGATCTAGAAACTCCCGGCGGGGAATGACGTTTTCCCGAGAAAGTATCTTTTCTCAAGAAGCACTCGCTTCTTGTGCGCATCGAGTTGGCACGAAGCGGGAAATTGGCTAAACCAGCCATTCACTTACTTTTGTTCGAAGAGAACCGACGCTGGCCTGAATGTGAGCCATTTTTGTGTTGCGTCTCACCTCAACCATCATTCGGCTGACTGTTATGAAAAGGAAGCTGAGAAGCCCTTGAACAGTTCGGAAGCTGACTGGAGGGTTGGTTTCACCATCCAGGTAGATATTTGGTTAAATCATTTAACTTTGTACGTGTGTTCCACACGCCATTGTTCTAACCTCATTACCTATGCGGATGTCCTTGCATACTAATTAGCAAACCGATCGATAACGCAGGTGACAATTAATCGTGGGTTTGTTTACCGTGTGCTCGCGAATCAGCTGTTAGGAACGCCGTAATGTGATGTGGGCGATTTGGGTTCCAAATATATGTACCATATATTGCCAATCGTTGCATCTATTAGGTTGCTGTGTTAGAATAAAACCTAGTTACTTGTGCCGGATGGAAACTTAGATTATGTCAGTCAGTTGCTGAAGCCAGAAGAACGGTTAGAAAACCAGGTAAGTTGGTAGGTGGAGATTCAGACAAAATTGTGCTTAGTTACTAAGTAAAGGAAGAACTTAGTTCTGTGCCACCAGGAATGATGTCACTATTGTGTAATAACTTAATAGTGAATTCATTGTGTGGACCAGCGGATTTCTGTGGAAAGGTAAGTGGCTTTGGTGCTATATCTATATATATATGATGTGACATTGTGTATATATATTAGGTCATAGCATGTGATACTTCCTGGGGTAATTCCGAACACCGAATAGCTGGACGCGTGATAACACTGCGTGCCGTCGCGATGTAAATATGCGTTCTGAAATCTTGTCTAAGCTATCCGGTTTCTTTCATACTGGCGCTAGTGCGAGTGAATGCTAAGGTGCTGGAAGTATGGAAGGATGCAGGAGGCTGTATGAGACTGGGGAAATATAGAATATGGGGAGGTGAAAGCAAGTTATGAAAGTATGTGTTGGTAGACCAAACCAACGATGAAGTTCAGTCCAGGCCAAGGCTAAACCACTTGGGAGGACAGAACTGGAACAGTACCCTTGGAACATGTGGGGAACATGTATTCTCAAGAAGGCTTCTTGACTCTAAGGCAGAGTCTGATAAGAAGAGTTTGCTATGGCGTGGGCAGGTGGTCCCACCAGCAAACAGGCTTGTGTACATATTGGATGTGATCATGTACTATTCCTATATCCCGAGGGATGGTATATTGATCAAGTTTATGTTTCTTAATGTACATTGATGATGTTAGGAACGAGTCTAGGGACTCTTTACCTATTTGTTTAGTTCGATTAAATTAGAACAATAACAGCCTTGTATCATTACTGACGTTAGCGACGACTGGTAGATGATTAGGGATAGGTGAGACCAATGATCAGACTCGTCATTCTGATGTCTAGCTCTGTTTGACGGGCTGTTCTGTGAGGCTAGCTGACATTTGTGAACCCATGCTTGACTACTCTCCATATAGAGATAATGCTTTGGTTATATGAATAACTAACTAGCAGGACTGAGAATTGAGTAGTTTTGGTAGGTTGCATGTGAACTAATGTTTGGGCCAGTGTACTCTCACCGGTCGCTCTTCCTTTTCAGGAGTTTGCCTGTTGAGGAACCAGTCAACTATAATTGTTGTTGGCAGGAAACCACTTCGTGTGACAGAGCGAAGGGTTCAGTTCTTTACTTATCACGCCAGACTCCATCACACCAGGTACCCAATGTGATTCACCATGCGTGAAGGTTGCTTCAAGACATACAACTGCCCTGAAGGTGCACGTGTGGGAAGTGATGGTTTGTGATCGTTTAAAATAGAAGATACTCTGTTTTTGACAGGAACATTTCAGCATGTTGAGTAATCATGCTCGACAGGGAACACCGGTCCGTCTGGTTTGACGGGGGTTCTGCCTAAACGCAGAAGTAACTAATCTTCAGACACTTGAATGGTTCTTTGGACAGCTCGAGTGGCAGGTCTTGAGAAGAACTACACCAGTATGGACGTGTGTCAAGTGTAACCCGGTGGAAGGGACTAGGGATTATAGTCCAACCTGAATTGTTTCCGTAAAATAGATGTCTGATTCTATTCATGTACTGTTTCCGTATCCAGATTATCAACTGTGTTCTAGAAGGACTCAGTAACTTTTCAGTAGCCATATCTGATCCTACAAAGTGTGACTGTAAGAGACCATTGAATTGGTCAATGCCATATCGGTTCTGCAGGGGGACTGTGCTATGAGTGACAGACCATTCGGTTGGTCAGTGACTATTTAGTTCATCGAAGTAACCAATACTTAGGCATCTGTAACGGAGTGTTTCGGGTTCACCTTGGGTAGTGAGAGTGAACCACACCCGAGGTGTCTCTAGCACTCCCGTGTATTCTAGCCCCAGGGGTTGGACGAGCAGATACACTTTTTTTTTTCTCTGTGGTTGATCTCAGGTTATTTAGTTACGTCTACACACCCCTCCAGATTCTAGACCCCCACTAACTACCTACACCTGTTGAACAATGAACACTTAGGCATCGTCCGAGACCACACTCAATCATTATACAAAGAGCAAGTCAACTTACATAAAGTTTAATCTACCCTTGAGAATATAGAACTGAAATGAACCTCCTGATAGAAGAATCTATTTACACAAATAGAAGATAGAGTAGAGAAAGACTTAGAGATGTAAGAAGCCATGTCTATTGCAATGGGTCTAGACAAACAGAAATGGTGTTTGAAACTCTCCCAGGGACTCCGTGCAGAAGGTTATGAGGTGTATGCACGCTTACCACCGGGGTTACAGAATGATTACCCGGCATTGAAAGCGGCTCTCTTGAAGAGATTCGAGATCACAGCGCACTCATACCGAAGGAAGTTTCGAACGGCGAAGCGAGAACCTGGTGAACTGTTTTCAGCATACAGTGTGAGATTGAACTCATACCTTCTTAAATGGATGGCCTTGGCCGGATTTAAGGAGGAGTATGAAAGTTTGCGTGAGTTGATGGTTGTAGATCAGATGCGAATGCAAATGTCTAAACCCTTGCGAAACTTCTTAGGTGAGAATGGGGCTGAGAGATTGGATATAGTCACCAAGTTAGCCGAAAGATACGATGAAGTCTATGGCGAGACTGGGGACACCAGTCCAACAGAGCCGAGATCGAAAGATCCGGATCAAGGTAAGTCAAAGAAGAAGTCAAAGAAGACCCAAGGTTCTGATGAACCAAAGAAACAGGTAGGCTCTTTAGAGAAGATCTCTAACGTCAACCAAGGTAAGAATAGCCCACCTAGTTCTCCAAAGAGGAAGTGGAGTGAACGTTGGTGCAAATTCTGCAAGTCCAGCACTCACAATACGAGTGAGTGTAAGAGTAAGCCCAAGGACTTTCACTTTGCTTGTCTTGCTGAGGTTAGGGATAGATCGTGCAGGAAAGTGAAGTCGGTTGATGGGAATGGAGAAACTAGACGACCTCCAGTGGTTGAGAGAGTAGAAGTGAATGGGCGACAGGTGTTGTGCCTCTACGACACGGGATTGCAATTTTCAGCTGTAATTGCATCCCACCTGACAGGCCCAGAGCAACTCACCGGGGAGATGACGGAGATACAGCCAGCCAGTAGGAGTGCTGTGGCGTTACGTTGCCCGATTGCCAATGTGGAGATTCGGAGCAAGTACGTTACTGGACGCATTCAGGCGGCAGTCGTACCGGATCCTCTCTATCCCCTAATTCTGGGCCGGAAGTACGTGTTTCTGGGCGAACCAGAACACCCTAGCATCCCTAAGTCTAGGCAGGTCAGAGATACAGAGGAAGAGGGTCTTGAAAAGGTAAGTCTCCGAAATACTCACCCGGATAGAATGAGTAATGCTCGGAGCAAGGATGCGACGGAGTGTCCTTGTTCGGAATGGTTGCCCAACAATGGAAACCCGTTAACTCAGGGTAAGTTCAACTCTGATAACCAGTCAGAGTTAATTCAGACTGGAACAGAGAAAAGGCAGAGGGGACGTAAGTTGGTTCCTGAGAGCTTCAGAGCTAATCTGCTGCGAACGGTACATGTCAGGTCCCCAACCCGACATCTGACTGTAGGGACAACCAGTAAATGTCTATCCCGGTACTATTGGTGGCCGGGAATGACAGGCGACGTGCGCAGGTATATTAGGTCTTGTCCGGAGTGCCGTAAATGCACACCTGAGAAACGGACGAAGACGAAGATATCCTTAGAGGTTGGAGACCGAGTTCTAGTACTCCTCCCAATCGAGGGGAACGAATTCGAAATCGGGTGGCAGGGCCCATTCCTAGTGGATAAAGTGGGGCTCCACAAGCACTATGGAGTGGTGATCCTGGGAAAGTCTACTACTTTCCATTCCAGTCTCCTCATGCGCTATGAGGGGAAGCCCGATGATAAGTCCACCAGCCCAAGGGCGCAGAGATTCGCTGAAATAACGGTTCGGGGTTCAGGTCAGGTAGCGGAAAGCCTGTCACACCATAGGAAGTCCTATATGTATGTGCAGGTACCTTCTTCGGTTCAGCCCGGTGCTCGGGGGAACATGACCGGCCAAAGGAACACCCGCAGTGCTAGCTACACTGAGAACCGAGGTAGGAAGAGGTGGGTTGTGTCGGAACGGACACATACCCTTGGTCCCTCAATCCGACCGACTGCAGTCCAGCTGGGTCCTCGAAAGGGGAAGCTGGAGTTGCAGAAGTCCAGTAAACTCTGGCAGGAACGATCGTTAAATCAGGTCGAGACGGGAGCTCTGGTCCGCAAGATACTGCGAGATGCCCGATCGCAGTAGCGGAGTAGGCGTTGATCACCCGTGATACTGAATAGCTTGCCACCCCACCGAATGTGGTAAAAGTATTCTATACAATATTGACGGGTTAGACTTCCTCACCCGCCATCCGGTCTCTTAGAAGGAGGAACGAACGACATAGACAGCTTCTGCGTAGAAGTGGAACGACGGGGTCGATCCTCTTAAAGTGGGGGCCTATGTGACGAAACGCGTTTATCTGTCTTGGGTCGTCAAGTTCCCGCACTATTTTGGCGCGTCATCGGGGACTTTCCCAGCTAAAAATAGACTGAGGGAAGCCGATGGAGGACTTATTATCTAGAATCGTCTCGAAACACTGGAATTCGAGTAACCCGTGATGTTGGGTATCGCTCTAAATTCCCGTGCAGAGAGATCTAGAAACTCCCGGCGGGGAATGACGTTTTCCCGAGAAAGTATCTTTTCTCAAGAAGCACTCGCTTCTTGTGCGCATCGAGTTGGCACGAAGCGGGAAATTGGCTAAACCAGCCATTCACTTACTTTTGTTCGAAGAGAACAGACGCTGGCCTGAATGTGAGCCATTTTTGTGTTGCGTCTCACCTCAACCATGATTCGGCTGACTGTTATGAAAAGGAAGCTGAGAAGCCCTTGAACAGTTCGGAAGCTGACTGGAGGGTTGGTTTCACCATCCAGGTAGATATTTGGTTAAATCATTTAACTTTGTACGTGTGTTCCACACGCCATTGTTCTAACCTCATTACCTATGCGGATGTCCTTGCATACTAATTAGCAAACCGATCGATAACGCAGGTGACAATTAATCGTGGGTTTGTTTACCGTGTGCTCGCGAATCAGCTGTTAGGAACGCCGTAATGTGATGTGGGCGATTTGGGTTCCAAATATATGTACCATATATTGCCAATCGTTGCATCTATTAGGTTGCTGTGTTAGAATAAAACCTAGTTACTTGTGCCGGATGGAAACTTAGATTATGTCAGTCAGTTGCTGAAGCCAGAAGAACGGTTAGAAAACCAGGTAAGTTGGTAGGTGGAGATTCAGACAAAATTGTGCTTAGTTACTAAGTAAAGGAAGAACTTAGTTCTGTGCCACCAGGAATGATGTCACTATTGTGTAATAACTTAATAGTGAATTCATTGTGTGGACCAGCGGATTTCTGTGGAAAGGTAAGTGGCTTTGGTGCTATATCTATATATATATATGATGTGACATTGTGTATATATATTAGGTCATAGCATGTGATACTTCCTGGGGTAATTCCGAACACCGAATAGCTGGACGCGTGATAACACTGCGTGCCGTCGCGATGTAAATATGCGTTCTGAAATCTTGTCTAAGCTATCCGGTTTCTTTCATACTGGCGCTAGTGCGAGTGAATGCTAAGGTGCTGGAAGTATGGAAGGATGCAGGAGGCTGTATGAGACTGGGGAAATATAGAATATGGGGAGGTGAAAGCAAGTTATGAAAGTATGTGTTGGTAGACCAAACCAACGATGAAGTTCAGTCCAGGCCAAGGCTAAACCACTTGGGAGGACAGAACTGGAACAGTACCCTTGGAACATGTGGGGAACATGTATTCTCAAGAAGGCTTCTTGACTCTAAGGTAGAGTCTGATAAGAAGAGTTTGCTGTGGCGTGGGCAGGTGGTCCCACCAGCAAACAGGCTTGTGTACATATTGGATGTGATCATGTACTATTCCTATATCCCGAGGGATGGTATATTGATCAAGTTTATGTTTCTAGTTCGATTAAATTAGAACAATAACAGCCTTGTATCATTACTGACGTTAGCGACGACTGGTAGATGATTAGGGATAGGTGAGACCAATGATCAGACTCGTCATTCTGATGTCTAGCTCTGTTTGACGGGCTGTTCTGTGAGGCCAGCTGACATTTGTGAACCCATGCTTGACTACTCTCCATATAGAGATAATGCTTTGGTTATATGAATAACTAACTAGCAGGACTGAGAATTGAGTAGTTTTGGTAGGTTGCATGTGAACTAATGTTTGGGCCAGTGTACTCTCACCGGTCGCTCTTCCTTTTCAGGAGTTTGCCTGTTGAGGAACCAGTCAACTATAATTGTTGTTGGCAGGAAACCACTTCGTGTGACAGAGCGAAGGGTTCAGTTCTTTACTTATCACGCCAGACTCCATCACACCAGGTACCCAATGTGATTCACCATGCGTGAAGGTTGCTTCAAGACATACAACTGCCCTGAAGGTGCACGTGTGGGAAGTGATGGTTTGTGATCGTTTAAAATAGAAGATACTCTGTTTTTGCCAGGAACATTTCAGCATGTTGAGTAATCATGCTCGACAGGGAACACCGGTCCGTCTGGTTTGACGGGGGTTCTGCCTAAACGCAGAAGTAACTAATCTTCAGACACTTGAATGGTTCTTTGGACAGCTCGAGTGGCAGGTCTTGAGAAGAACTACACCAGTATGGACGTGTGTCAAGTGTAACCCGGTGGAAGGGACTAGGGATTATAGTCCAACCTGAATTGTTTCCGTAAAATAGATGTCTGATTCTATTCATGTACTGTTTCCGTATCCAGATTATCAACTGTGTTCTAGAAGGACTCAGTAACTTTTCAGTAGCCATATCTGATCCTACAAAGTGTGACTGTAAGAGACCATTGAATTGGTCAATGCCATATCGGTTCTGCAGGGGGACTGTGCTATGAGTGACAGACCATTCGGTTGGTCAGTGACTATTTAGTTCATCGAAGTAACCAATACTTGGAGCCAAGTCCAGGAAGATTGTCTCCAACTCGGTTGTGTTCGAGAACTGTATTACCAGTGACTCCGTGGGAGTGTTATAGATGCAGTTGGTCCAGTGAAGTGTGGTCCAGCAGTGACTCTATTGTTGTGGTTCCACGTTCGGGAGACGGAGTGGTCTCCAAGGTTCTAGTCATCTCACTGGAAGGAAGCCGGGTGAGTGGCGGACCGACTGGACGGGACATCTGCATCCAAACTACTTCTCAACTCGATGAAGACACCTACATCTCTAATTCTGTCTCTACTCTATCTTCTATTTGTGTAAATAGATTCTGCTATCAGGATGTTCTTTTCAGTTCGATATTCTCAAGGGTAGAATAAACTTTATGTAAGTTGACTTGCTCTTTGTATAATGATTGAGTGTGGTCTCGGACGATGCCTAAGTGTTCATTGTTCAACAGGTGTAGGTAGTTAGTGGGGGTCTAGAATCTGGAGGGGTGTGTAGACGTAACTAAATAACCTGAGATCAACCACAGAGAAAAAAAAGTGTATCTGCTCGTCCAGCCCCTGGGGCTAGAATACACGGGAGTGCTAGAGACACCTCGGGTGTGGTTCACTCTCACTACCCAAGGTGAACCCGAAACACTCCGTTACACTACTGAGTCAGACAACCACTGGTGTCAACAGTATGGGAGAAGTGTCGCTGGCTACAGAGTCAGACAGTCACTGGTGTCAACAGCGTTGGGACTTGTCGCTGGCTACTGAGTCAGACAGCCACTGATGTCAACAGTATGGGGGGCGTGTCGCTGGCTACTGAGTCAGACAGCCACTGGTGTCAACAGTATGGGGGACTTGTCGCTGGCTAATGAGTCAGACAGCCACTGGTGTCAACAGTATGGGGGACGTGTCGCTGGCTACTGAGTCAGACAGCCACTGATGTCAAGAGTATGGGGGACCTGTCACTGGCTACTGAGTCAGACAGCCACTGATGTCAACAGTATGGGGGACTAGTCGCTGGCTACTGAGTCAGACAGCCACTGATGTCAACAGTATGGGGGACGTCTCGCTGGCTACTGAGTCAGACAGCCACTGGTGTCAACAGTATGGGGGACTTGTCGCTGGCTACTGAGTCAGACAGCCACTGATGTCAACAGTATGGGGGACTTGTCGCTGGCTACTGAGTCAGACAGCCACTGGTGTCAACAGTATGGGGGACGTGTTGCTGGCTACTGAGTCAGACAGCCACTGGTGTCAACAGTATGGGGGACGTGTCGCTTGCTACTGAGTCAGACAGCCACTGGTGTCAACATTATGGTAGACGTGTCGCTTGCTACTGAGTCAGACAGCCACTGGTGTCAACAGTATGGGGGACGTGTCGCTGGCTACTGAGTCAGACAGCCACTGGTGTCAACAGTATGGGGGACTTGTCGCTGGCTACTGAGTCAGACAGCCACTGGTGTCAACAGTATGGGGGACGTGTCGCTGGCTACTGAGTCAGACAGCCACTGGTGTCAACAGTATGGTTGACGTGTCGCTGGCTACTGAGTCAGACAGCCACTGGTGTCAACAGTATGGGGGACGTGTCGCTGGCTACTGAGTCAGACACCCACTGGTGTCAACAGTATGGGGGACGTGTCGCTGGCTACTGAGTCAGACAGCCACTGGTGTCAACAGTATGGGGGACTTGTCGCTGGCTACTGAGTCAGACAGCCACTGATGTCAACAGTATGGGGGACTTGTCGCTGGCTACTGAGTCAGACAGCCACTGGTGTCAACAGTATGGGGGACGTGTCGCTGGCTACTGAGTCAGACAGCCACTGGTGTCAACAGTATGGGGGACGTGTCGCTGGCTACTGAGTCAGACAGCCACTGGTGTCAACAGTATGGGAGACGTGTCGCTGGCTACTGAGTCAGACAGCCACTGGTGTCAACAGTATGGGGGACGTGTCGCTGGCTACTGAATCAGACAGCCACTGGTGTCAACAGTATGGGGGACGTGTCGCTGGCTACTGAGTCAGACAGCCACTGGTGTCAACAGTATGGGGGACGTGTCGCTGGCTACGTGAGTGTTGTTGGTGATGTGCCATGGTTGGCTCTGTCACGTGAGTTTTGTTGGTGATGTGCCACAGTTGGCTCTGTCACGTATGCGTGCATGCCTCTGAGCTCGCGCTCACGTTTGTATGTGATTGTGTGTATGTGTGTGCGATTTTTGTGTGTATGTGTGAGAGTGCGTGCGTGCTGTGTTCCTGCATGCTGTTATTACAGACGCCAGGAGACTGTCTACTTTCGCTATGCGACAATTACAACGTTGTTGTCTACTCCGAGTGAACTGAACCTACACAGGACATCCGTTAACCGCACCAGTAGAAAGTGACATTAATCGCGTGGCAGTGTGTGTGTGTGTGTGTGTTGTCTAAGTGGGGCCTGCTAATCCACTGAGCAGTAACCAGCGACAGACCAGGTGAACCGTGACTGCGCTCAAACATGGATCACTTTCTGCTACCTGTCTTCACATTTGTGCTCAGTCTGGGTGAGTACTCAACCTACCTGGTCACACATCACTAACCTGCTCCATTTAGTTAAACCAATCTGTAGTAGTTTTTTTTTTTTTTTTGCACAATGTTTGAAAACCTCAGTTAACCGCGTTATCTATCTGGGAGTCCCGTGTATGTTTACAGAAAATTATGGGATGTTGATATATATGTTTATGGAATTCATGTCGAAACGATATCGCAACACTCACAGCAAGCCACTTGAAGCCAATCCATCCCCACCCCGCGGCAAAGTCGTCAGATGTAGATGGTGATTGTTGTAGTAATCACATTTGTTGTAAAAGTGTCGGGTTCGTGTCCTCACACCTGCCCGCCGCCTGGGTCCACACTCACACCCACCCCAGTCAGTGGCGTGTCAAACTGAATACCACACTTGCTTAAGTAACTCTCATCGTCGGCTGGTAGCAACAACAAAACACGAGATACAAGTTTCCATAATGCCAGGTGGATTGCTAATGTTTGTTGTAAGTACAGGGACACTGGGTTGTCTTGTGTCTGTATATATAATAAATGTTGTAAGTACAGGAACTCTGGGTTATCTTGTGTCTCTAAATATAACAAATGTTGTAAGTACAGGAACTCTGGGTTATCTTGTGTGTGTGTGTGTATATATATATATATATATATATATATATATATATATATATATATATATATATATATATATATATATATATATTTTTGGTCTTAGCCTTCAATCTCTGAGCATTGTAGAGGCCGCCATCTGAGCGTGAGTGAATGTATATACCACCATCCTGATCACGAAATGCATATTTCAGTAGAAGTGAAAAGTATATTCCAAAGAGGGTGGGAGCTAGTACACAACCTTGCTTAACTCCACTCTTGATTTCAAATTCTTCAGAAGTTGCACCATCAAACTTGATTATACCCTTCATGCCTGTGTGGAACGATTCTACAATGGACAGAAGAGTTGGTGGGCAGCCAATCTTCTTTAGTGCCTTGAACCAAAATTAGGAGGGTACTGATCAGAGAGTTGCTTTTTGCAGATGATGCTGCAGTTACGACCCACTCTGAGGAAGAATTGCAATGTCTACTATCTGCATTCTCCAATGCTTGTTCTGAATTTGGTTTAACAATTAGCAAAAAGAAGACACAGATTATGTCACAAGGTGCACATGGTGTACCATCAATCTTTATTGACGACGCCGAACTAGAGATAGTAGACCATTTTACATATCTAGGATCGGTGGTAAATAGCAAATTATCCCTAGATCAGGAAATCAACATCCGGATTGGTAAGGCAGCAACAACAATGAACAGGTTAAGAAAAAGAGTCTGGGAGAACAGGAAGCTTACTGCCAAAACAAAAGTCCTTGTCTATCAAGCCTGTGTCCTTAGTACTCTTCTCTATGGCAGTGAAACTTGGACAACTTACTCACACCAAGAGAAAAATTTAAACAGCTTTCATATGCGGTGTCTGCGAAGAATTCTTGGTATTAAGTGGCAAGACAAAATCACAAATACTGAAGTATTGGAAAGATCAGGTTGTGTGACAGTTTATTCCATGCTCAGTCTTCGTAGACTTAGATGGATAGGACATCTTAGGCGGATGGATGATGGTAGAATACCAAAGGATATCTTTTTTGGTGAATTACAGATGGGTAAGAGATCTCAGGGTCGGCCTCTACTACGATACAAAGATGTGTGTAAGCGGGACATGATTGATACAGGCATTGATAATGCACATTGGGAGCAAGTCGCCGCTGAACGTGTTGCATGGAGGGCAAATATCAGAAATGGAATAAAGTCAAAGGAGAAAATTATTGCAGAAAAGTCACACACCAAGCGTTTGAGACGTAAGATGGTGCATGATGGTGGAAATGACCACGTGTTCAAATGCACCCACTGTGAACGGACATTTACAGCGCAAATTGGCCTTATCAGTCACACTCGCTACCGCCATAGTTAAAAGTTATTATGCCTTTTTAAAGCACAAACTATCGTCTGTCAAGACGGCAAGGTGCCAATGTATGTATGTATATATATATATATATATATATATATATATATATATATATATATATATATATATATATATATATACATTGGCACCTTTCCGTCTTGACAGACGATAGTTTGGTACATTGTGCTTCAAAAAGGCTTAATAGCTACGATCCATGGCGGTGGCGAGTGTGGCTGGTAAGGCCAATTATTGCTGCAAATGTTTGCCCACAGTAGGTGCATGTGAAAACATGGTCATTTCCACCATTTTGCACCATCTTACGTCTCTCACGCTCTGTGTGTGTTTTATCTGCAATCATTTTCTCCTTTGTCTTTATTCCATTTCTGATAGTTGCCCTCCATGCAACACGTTCAGCGGCGACGTGTTCCCATTGTGCATTATCAATGCCTATATCAATCATGTCCCGCTTACACACATCTTTGTATCGTAGTAGAGGCCGACCCTGAGATCTCCTACCCATCTGTAATTCACCAAAAAAGATGTCCTTTGGTATTCTACCATCATCCATCCTCTTAACGTGTCCTATCCATCTAAGTCTACGAAGACTGAGCATGGAATACACCGTCACACAACCTGATCTTTCCAATACTTCAGTATTTGTGATTTTGTCTTGCCACTTAATACCAAGTATTCTTCGCAGACACCGCATATGAAAGCTGTTTAAACGTATATATATATATATATATATATATATATATATATATATATATATATATATATATATATATATATATATATATATATATATATATATCTTATATATAAAAAAGGATGTGCGTATCTCCGTATGTCCTTTATACGCTCGCGAACGGCCCATCCGATTGAGATGAAATTTTCTACACGCCTTCCTTTCATTCCAGAGATGCCAACTGTCGTAGTTTTTTTTTCTTCTTCCTCCTCCTCCCTCCTCCCTCCTCCCCCTCCCAAAATACGTACGTCCAGGAAATGGTCTTCTACATAGACACTTCTCTCTGAGGTCCGCGATAACATCGGGAACGAGAACTTATATGACTACTTATATAAATTAAATGAGATGCTTCACACCAGGAGCTGGGCGATGTCGGGCCGGGTCAGACAGACAGACAGACAGACAGACAGACAGATAGTCGGTAACGGGAACGGGAACTTATATGACTACTTATATGAATTAAATGAGATGCTCCCCACCAGGGTCTGGGCGAAGCCGGGCAGGGTCAGCTAGTATATATATAAAACAAATGTTGTAAATACCCACATTCCCCCCCCCCCCCACCACGCAATCCATCCACCCACACACACACCGCACTCAATCCTACACACATCTCCAACCCACACAAATCCTCCACCCACACAATCTCCCCACCCATACCCACGCCACACCCATCCCCCGTCCTACAAACACTCACCAACCTACACATCCTCTACACATCCTCCACCCATTCACCTACAAACTCCCAATCGCCCATCCCCCATCCACTCATCCCTCAACCACAAATCCCCCACCCACACACACATCCCCCACCAACCGACACATACACCACCCACACACACACCCACCCACACACACACCCACCCTTACACACATCCCCACACACATCTCCCACCCACGTGGGGGAGAGAAAATGAGAGAGTTAGTGTGTGTGGAAGAAAAAAATAAAGAGAGAGAGAGAGGAGGAGAGAGAAAGAGAGACATATATATATATATATATATATATATATATATATATATATATATATATATATATATATATATAGAGAGAGAGAGAGAGAGAGAGAGAGAGAAAGTTGATCGCACGCATGTCATGTGACATGCTATTTCATTTGTTTTATGTATCCTCATATTTCATATTATCATTTTACTGCCACTTGATGTTAACATGTACTATATGCAATGCGTATTTCATCATGCTTGTGTCAATTCCAGGAACTATAATGTTTTCTTTGAACTGCATGACTAATGTTTTTTACACAATGTATAACATATTGTTTTTATTTTCACCATTTTCCTCTCTCCCCCCCCCCCCAATTCTGTCAATTTTTGTGAGGATGTGTAGGTGGATGGGTGGTGTGTATAATTGTGGATTAGGGACGTGTGGGTAGGGGATGTGTGCAGTGGATGGATATCTGTGGGTGGGTTATGTATTTGGGTGGGTGGGGGTATGTGGGTGTTGGTGCGTAGTGGGTTGTGTGGGTGGGATGCATGTGTGTATGTGCGGGTGTGCGTCTGTAGGTAGTGTGGAGGATGTGTATGTGTGGGTGGGGATATGTGTGCGTTGGTGGTGGGCTGTGTGTGGTTGGATAGGGGATGTGTGCATGGGAGATATGTGTATGGGTGAGGGATGTGTGTGTATGGGTGAGGGATATGTGTGTATGGGTGAGGGATGTGTGAGTGGATGAGGGATGTGTGTGTGGGTGGGTGGAGGATGTGTGTGGGTAGGGGATATTGTGATTGGGGGGGGGGGGGTTGTGGGAGATGTTGTGGATGAGGGATGTTTGGTTGGGGCGTGTGTGGGTGGAGAATGTGTGGGTGGGTGAGTGTGTGTGGGTTGGGGATGAGTGGGGGATGTGTGTGAGTTGGGATATATGTGTGGGTGGCGATGTGTGTGTTGGTGGGTGCGGCATGTGTGGGTTGGTGTGAGATTGTGTGGGTGGAGGGATGTGTGGGTAGGAGCAGGATGTGTGGGTTTGCGGATAGTGGATGTGTTAGCGTGTGTGTATGCACGCATGTGTGTGTGTGTGTGTGTGTGTGTGTGAAAGAAGGTAGAGAGAGAGAGAGAGAGAGAGAGAGAGAGAGAGAGAGAGAGAGAGAGAGAGAGAGAGAGAGAGAGCTAAGAGCACGCATGTCATGTAACATGCTATTCCATATTTTATGTGTATTCTCATCTTTCATATTATCATTTCGAATACTACTTGATTTTACCATGTATAATATGAACACATGTACTTTACTGTAGAGTGAGTGAGAGAGTGAGCGAGTGTGAATAAGAGAGAGAGAGAGAGAGAGAGAGAGAGAGAGAGAGAGAGTTGGAGAGTGAGTGAGTGTGAGTGTGTGTGTGTGTGTGTGTGTGTGTGTGTGTGTGCGTGCGTGCCTGTCTCTATGTGTGGGAGCATCGCTACCTTTTACGTTACATAACGTATACGTATATTATGTTCTCCATGTTTTATATTTCTATGAGATGCTCACGATAATCGTCAGTGTATGTGCGTGTAAAGTATGGGGGTTTGTCCATATTAGTTTCAGTGATTATTCGAGGCATCATGTATATGTCTAGGTGTGAGGATGTGGGTGCATGTGTGGGGTAGGGTGTGAGCGATGTGTGTGGTGGAGTATGCGTGGGGGTGCAGGGAGATGTGTGTGTGGGTTGGGGATGGGTGTGTGGGTGGTCGAATGTGTGTGGGGGTTTGTGTGTATGGGTGGGAGATGCGTGTGTTTCTTGGGAGATGTGTGTGGGTGGGAGATGTGTGTGTGTGATGGGGATGTGTAGGTGGGTGGAGAATGTGTGGGTGGGTGGGGAATGTGTGGGTCTGTGTGGAGATGTGTGGGTGATGGATGTGTGTGGGGAATGTGAGGGTGGGTGGAAAAATGTCCGGGTGGGTGGGGATGTGTGTGAGGATGAGAGACTTGTGGGTTGGGGGATGTGTGTGTGTGGGTGTAGATGTGTGGGTGGGGGTATGTGTTTATGTGGGTATAGGTGTGTGGGTGTTGGTAGTGGGATGAGTGGGTGTGGGTGGTTGAGGATGTGTGGGTGGGTACGTGGTGTGTGTAGGTGGTTTGGGGGTTGTGTGTGTGGGTGGCGGATTTGTGTGTGGATGGGGGATGTGTGTGTCGGTGCGGAATGTGTGGGTTGGTCGGGGGATGTGTGGGTGGGTGGTGGGGTGTGTGGGTGGGAAATGTATGTGGGTGTATGTAGGATGTCTGGGTGGGTGGGGATGTGTGGGTGGGGGATGTGTATATGGCTGGGGAAATGTGTATGGGTGGGGATTTGTGTGGGGGATATGTGGTTAAGGGATGCGTGCTTGGGAGATGGGTGATTTGGGTGTGTGTGGGTGGATGGGTGAAGGATGTGTGGGTGGGTGAGTGTGTGTAGGTTGGGTGTGTGTGTGGGTGAGGAATGTGTGTGTGGGTGGGAGTGTGTGGGTGTGTCGGGGGATGTACGTGTGAGTGGTGGGGTGTTTGTGCGTGGAAGATGTGTTTGGGATGTTTGTGGATGTGTGGTGGATGGGGGATGAGTTGGTGGGGGATGTGTGTATGGCTGAGGAGATGTGTGTGTGGTTGGGGATGTTGATGTATGGATGGGAATGTGTGTGTGTGGTTAAGTTATGTGTGGTTGAAGGATGGGTGATTGGGGGTGTGTGGGTGGGTGAGTGGAGGATGTATGGGTGGGTGAGTGTCTGGGATGATGAGGGATGGGTGGGGTGTGTGTGGGTGGGTGCGGGATGTATGGGTGGATGGCGAGAGATTATGTGGGTGGGGGATGTGTGTAAGTTGGGGATGTGTGGATGGGTGCGGGATGTGTGTGGGTAGGTGCGGGATGATTGGATTGGCGGGGGATGTGTGTGTGTGTGTGTGGGTGGGGAGATGTATGTTTGGGGTATGTGTGTTTGGCTGGGTGGTTGGGGGTGTGTGGGTGGTGAGGATATGTGTGTGGGTGAGTGTGTGTGGGTTATGAGATTGGTGGGGGATGTGTGTGTGGGATGGGGATGTGTGTGGGTAAGGGATGTGTAGGTGGGGCATATATGTATGTCTGGGTTGTGTGTGTGGACGGATTGGGAATGTGTCTCATAACATGATAATATGCATTGTTTATGTTTACAACATTCATTTGACAATGTTTTTTTTCCCTGTGTGAATGTATCCTGCACTATTGATGAACGAAAGATGAGTGATTGGAAGGGCCGAATGTAAGACGGGCCTGCGTGCCCAATTTCTTACCATTTGAAAATAAAGTTTGTTTGTTTGTTTGTTATATTAACGTGTTTGTTGTATGTGTGCCACTGGTGGGTCTACTCCACGTATTGTGATCTCCAAAGGCATGTATCAATTCGTGTGTTGACTCCCCTCCGTGCAATGACAACAGACTAATCATTTTCTTTCCCTGTCCTCCTCTCTTGTCACCAATCTTTCCTGTTGTCCCAATATTTTCTAATGTTTTTCTTCTCATAATCTGGCAAACAATAAATAGTGCCTCTTTCTGATGTTTGTGCCACTTATCCTCTTTCAAACTATCCATATATCCATATATCCATATAGATGTTGTCATATATTTTCTCCTGGATAAGTAAAGCTGACATTTAAATTCTCTCTTAAATTCTCTAAAATATGATAATTACATTTTATTTCTGTGTTCTTTTGTGTCAATAGCATTATACCGGATACATCTCACAATTTCTACGGTTTCGATATACAGACTTCATTATCAACACGTACTAAATCAACAACATAGAAGAATACACACACACACACACACACACACACACACACACACACACACACACACACACACACACATATATATATATATATATATATATATATATATATATATTTTTTTTTTTTTTTCCCGCATATCCTTTACAGGACATCGCTGTCAACAACAGCATCTTTCAGCTGATTGTTGATTTCTTGGCAAGATTACGCTCAGTAGTTTGCCATTGTTTTCTGAGCGGCTGGATCACATACCCCGTAAGTTACCGACGCGGAGAGAACCACTACCAATTCTCGCGCACATCACGTCACGTTATGAGAGTATACGGGATTAAGGAGAAAGTCGTGTAACTCCTAGACCAGAGAGACCGGTAGAAGAATATATAGAATATACACAATATACAATATAGACCAGTGGTTCTCAATCGCTGGGAATTTTCCCCCCCTTCCCCTTTGGGGGGGGGGGGGAGGATTTTAGGGTTTCCGGGGTGAGGGAATTAAGATTATTTCAAAATCGCATTAATACAAGAACCGATTACTTGATATTGTTTTTCCCTTCATACTTTATGATTCTGTACGTCACACCCATCTGAAATTAATCTTATAACGTAAGTAGACCCGCAAATCACGTTTTATGTAGACATCTAGACTTGGTTTAGTATGTGCTATTAAATTTAGCTTCCATTATTACATATACCTTGTAGGGGCGGGTGGGGATTTTTAGGGTGGAAATACAAAGTGGGGGGGGGGGGGAGATAACGTTCTGAAAATATGGTGAAGGAGGGAACGGGCCAAAAAAGGTTGAGAACCACTGATATAGACGAAACACCGAAAAATAGATGAATAATATTGGAGAGGGCATGGACGGAGCAGGATGGGAGAACCCATGATAGGGGATCACAGGTCGAGAGAAGCAGGAACATGGGGCAGTTTCCTGAGTCATCTCAAGTGGAGTGGGAAGGTGAACCCGGACTTCCCCGGAGTGCAAGCACCACTTGACTGTGGTTGTTACAATTACATATTGTGACACATGTCTGTTGTCTGTACTCAACAATTTTCGACATTTATACATACACATAACTGCCTGTGTGTACTACAATCATATTCGTTGAAAGACCATACCAGTACCTTTGTATTCATAGTGTGTGTGTATGTGTGTATGTGCGTGTGTACGTGTGTGTGTTTGTGTGAGTACGTGCGTGTGTGTGAGTGCGTGCGTGTGTGTGTGAGTGCGTGCGTGCGCGAGTATGTGTGCCGGCTCTGTGGCGAAAATGTTGCGAATGCATTTCGCAATCCTGCATACCGCGTTCGAAACACAGCGGCCAAAGATTTTGATTTTAAGCTGATTTTCACAAACAGGTATATCCAGGCGAACCTTCTGGCCTAGAGAGACAACAGTGGAAGATAAACTCTATGGACCGCTGAGTGAACTAAAAAAGACTGTTAGATTCTACAAGAGACAACATTGCAATTATAAATATATTTCAGGCGAACGAAAGAAGAAGAAGAAGAACAAACAGGTTTGAGCGTCGGTCGTTCAGAAAACAATTGCAAACTATTGAACGTAGTCTATGGGGTTTGACTGCGATGTCCTGTAACGGGACAAGCAAGTTACACACACACACACACACACACACACACACACACACACACACAAACACACACACAAACACACACAAACACAAAAACACACACACATACACACACACAAAGAGACACACACAAACATACACACAAAGACACACACACAAACACACACACACAAACACACACACACCAACACACACACAAACACACACAGAAACACACACACAAATACACATACACACACAAACACACACACACACAAACAAACACACACAAACACACACACACACACACAAACACACACAAACACACACACACAAACTCACACACACATACACACACAAACACACACACACAAACATACACACACACACTCAGGTATATGTGGCAGCAGAGTGTGCTAAGTGCTCGCGATTACACTTCCGGTATGCTGATGTCGCGAGAGAGAGAGAGAGAGAGAGAGAGAGAGAGAGAGAGAGAGAGAGAGAGAGAGAGAGAGAGAGAGAGAGAGAGAGAGAGCGGGTTCAACCCCTGCACCGGTTGGTGGGACTTCAACATTGACTTCTTGTTCAGAAAGCAGTGGAAAACTACTGAACATAAACATGCTAAGAAAATAAACCTGACTTGGGGTATGTCGCAATGTCCTGCTACGGCCAGACGCCAATTGTTTTATATATTTATGATCGCCCGACGCGGCTTTACTCGATAATGGCGTAGCCTATCCCATGGTCCGCTGGTAAAACGCGAACTGCATCATGGGATGTTGTGTTGGCGTGCCTATAAAGGCCCAGGCCTTGCTGTTTTTCCGCCACTCCTACTGCAACAATCGTGGTTGAGGGAGCAACCATGCTCATATCATTAAAGAGGGAGGCTTGAACCAGTCCTCCCCGGCCACTGGACCTGAGCAGGGTGTCATCAATGCCTCTAGATTTGAACAAGACTGGCCTGCGTGGTCGACAGCGCGGTAGATAGGGTGCACAAGCCATGAAAGTGTCAGAGAAACCCTCGAAAATGTTGATTGGCAGACGTGTAATCCCGCTCTATAATCGTGGCCCTTTGCCATGATTGTTGTTTGTAGAGCAAACTTGAGCCCTAGCTCTGGTTAATGTCGTTTTAGGCCACTCACACCACTGTTTATGCCCCTATATCTGTGCTGTTAAGGTTATAACTCTGTTATTGGTTATATTATGGCTCTTTGCTGTATCTGGTCCCAATCGGCCGTGTGATGCGGGGGTCTTGTGTGGGTACTGAGGGTGTCCTTCAGACTCAACTGAATATGATTGAGATCTCACCATCATTTAGAGACCACCCGCGTGGTCGGTGCTAGGCAGAAGTTATCTCTAACTGTGGGATTTCAGGTTCCCATATCTGTAAGCATCGGCTGCCCATGAGCCTTCTGTAAGCATCGGCTGCCCATGAGCCTTGGGATAAGATAATTAGAGAGTCCTCATCTGTTGTTACCGTTATTGTTCACGTTGGGGTTTCTTTGTTGCCATGTTCTTGCTGGTTTCTGGAGGTGGATACCAAGTCATGTCCATAGCGATGTTAGGCAGCAGTGATATCCACTGTGGGAACGTAGTTTCACATACCTGTAGATATTAGTTGTGCGATGTGTCTGGATGTCTGTTTTTCCCTGAATCATGCAGTTCTGTCAATAAAAACCTAATTTGGTTGTTCTTAATTTGTTTTGTTTAGTTTTTAGTTTGTTGTGATAACTTATAGATCCTGACTTCCGGTCCCCAGCATGGCGGTTAGGCATTGATCCGCTGCAGCCTCTAGAGTATTTATCCTTATGGCTGCGGTTTGCATTCGCATTTTCCTCACGTTGGACTGGTAGTATATGGTTTCGTCGCCCCGTTACTGAGTGAGTGCAAGGCGCGACTCTGTGAGCTGTGAAATTCATGTGGAATGCTTTTACATCGCTCCCCTTTTGTTTGAACAATGAACTGTATGTCAGGAACAATGGCCACCGGCTGCTGCTGAATTGACTGATTTGACTTTTCGGTTCACGAGTGCATTTTTCAGGAGACTCCTGGGAGTCGACGCTGGAGCTACGGAGTTCGTGCTTTCTGCGGCGCTTTCGTCGGGTCGCCTTGCGGAAAGAGACAGAGCCATGTGAGAAAACCCGGGTCAATGAAGTCTTTCTGGTGACTGCCGATTCCATCGACGATGAACTGTAATTTTCGTGGATGACTTTTATATTGGCATTCTGGCAGCGGCATTATGCACAGTGTACCCATGCGGGCTGTTGGATTGCCGAGACGCCTGTCATTTCCACTTTTCACATTGGGCAATGAGGAACATTTTGTATGAAATTCACTGGCACAGGAACGGAGCATAATGGAACGACCCGTTGCCGTGAAGTTGGAACCTCGACTAACTAACTAACCAACCAATCAACTAATCAACCAACCATCCAACCACCCTACCTACCTATCAACCAACCAACCAACCAACTAACTGGCACAGGAACGGAGCATAATGGAACGACCCGTTGCCGTGAAGTTGGAACCTCGACTAACTAACTAACCAACCAATCAACTAATCAACCAACCATCCAACCACCCTACCTACCTATCAACCAACCAACCAACCAACCAACCAACCAACTAACTAACTAATTAACTAACTCATAGATCATGTTACAGTCCAACAGTGTAATCTTTTGTCTGGGGTATACAACAGTAAATTCCCCCGCTCGAAGAACTGTTAGAACCTTCTATCTAACTTTCTATCCTTTGTCTTGTTAACTGAGGAGAATTTATAAAGTGCTCTTTCTCTTTTTCTTCCTGTTATTATTTCCTTCTCTGGCCCACTAGCAGTCGGTATTGCGCCTCTTCGTATTTGAGCACCTAAGTATAGTAAACTATGTCTTCTTCCAATCCTTTATATTCTCATCCTGTTATATATATATATTAGTGGTGTTCATTTGAAACCCGTTCCAATGGCTTTATTACAAAAGCATGAAAGAAACATTAACAGGTGTGGTAGAATTAAACAAAGCAATCATTTTGAATGAATTATGCACCATGGGTTGGCCAGAAGAAGTCGCCGTAGGCATTCAAGCTTCATTGCTTAGGTAGGCGGCGAATGCCGTCCGCGAAAAAGGATTGCGGTCGCTCATTGAACCAAGTATTTACCGCGTTCATTACGTCTGCATCTGTGTGAAATCGTCGCCCCTTGAGAGCTTTTTTTAGAGGTCTGAACAAATGAAGATCACATGGTGACAAATCAGGACTATAGGCTGGTTGTTGCAGAATTTCCCACTTCTTCCTTGCTAATACTTCCTGCACAATCTTTGCGTCATGCGGACGAGCATCATCGTGCAACAAAATCACACATCGAGAAAGCATGCCGGGTCGTTTATTCTTGATGGCTTTTTGCAGTTTGTCTAGTGTTTGCAACTAGTGGGTAGAGTTTATGTTGACACCTGGTTCTTTAAAATCGGCTAACAATAGCCCTTCATGGTCAAAAAATGCGCTCAGCATAACCTTACCAGCGGAAATCTGTAACTTGAAATGTTTGAATTTTGGTGATCCAGCACGCTTCCATTGCATGCTCTCTCTTTTGCTGCTCGGCTCAAAGTGGTGACACCACGATTCATCGCCTGCCACTATACGGAAGAGAAATGTATCACCGTCCACTCTGTAATGCAGCAAACACCATCCCATGCGTCCCTCTTTTTGGTGGTCGGTCAACATCCATGGTACCCACTGTGAACACACCTTCCGATATTGCAGTTTCTTACGAACGACCTTTTGAATTGTCCCAATTGACACATCAAATTCTTTCGCTAGCGAACGTATGCTTCGACAACGGTTCATCTGTACTTCTGCATCAATTTTGGCGACGGTTTTTTCTGTTGCAACAATATACGCTTGACCCGGCCGTCGAAGATCTGCTGTGAACTGACATCCTTTCCTAAACATTCGTGCCCAGTCTGTCACTGTTGTCTTTGACACACATTTGTTACCGTACGCTGCCTGCATTCTTCGATGAATGTCCACTGTTCGACATCGTTCAAATCAAATAAATTGAATCACCGCTCTTTGAGCTTCTTTGAACGGATTTTAGATCAACCCAGAAATTTTCTCAACGGTCAGAAACAGAACCTATGCATCATGGGACGATAAGCACGTGCTCTTTTATTCATTGGTCAGTACTTATCACAAGACTATGACATGATCATGTTCAACGTACGCAATTACGCACGGTGCGGCACGAACGGATTTCAATTGAACGCCCTTTACACACACACACACACACACACACACACACACACACACACACACACACACACACACACACACACACACACACACACACGCGCACCCACTCCCCCCCCCCCCTCCAGTCTTCCTATACTTACAACATTTGTTATATATACAGACACGAGATCAACCAATGTCCGTCCACTTACACCATTTGTTAGTGCTTCTCAACATTTTTACATGTTTGTTGGAAGTGGTTGGACGTTAGATCTCAAGGCGTTGTCCCTGATACCGTAGTTTCGTAATCATCATGTACCATGCCGATAAGCGTGGGCGGTCATGTTTTGCCATCTCACTCGATCACCAGAGTCGTGGATCATCTCAGCATTCTTGTCTCAACCATATCACGTGGCCAAGCCATCAATATATTTACTTCTTTGTCTTCCTCTTGTTCTTTCCTCCTCAATCTTGCCAGTTGTCACCATGTTCTCCAATTTATTTCTTCTCATAACGTGTCAAAGAAAAATGTCTGATTGTCTTCGTCTAATTTCTCTAATCAGTTTACGGTTTTCATTTGATTTTTGTAGGACTTGGTCATTGGTATTTCTGTGTGTCCATGGTAGCTTACCTGTTCACAAGAGCTTTTCTGTCTGTCCATGGTAGTTTACTTGTTCACAAGAGGAAGTGAGGCCTGTCTATAGCGGCAGCCAAACAACCCCGACTGGTAACCACAACAAATAGGTGGAGTTAATTTTGGAACCAGGATAGTTGTAAGCCTGTGACACTGATATTTATTGCCAGATCACGTCGATCGATACCTGTTATTCCATAGCTCTGGTGCGCAGAATATGTAAATGTTTCTGTACGTAACTCCCTATCAATATTACAATGTTACTGTAAATAACTCTCTGTCAATGGTACAGTGGGTACTTTTACTGTACTTAACTCTCTATCAATGTTACTGTGGGGAAATTTTACATGAATTAACTCTCTATCAATGGTACAGTCTGACAATTTTACACGAATTAACTCTCCATCAATGGTACAGTGGGTATATGTTACTGTACTTAACCCTATATCAAGAGTACAGTGGGTAAATTTTATTGTACCTTACTCTCTATCCATGCTACATTGGGTAAATGTTACTGTATATAACTTTCTATCAATGGTATAGTGGATTCATTTTACTGTGCTAAACTCACTATCAATAGTACAGTGGATACATGTTACTGTTCTTAACTCACTATCATTGGTACAATGGGTAAATTTAACTGTGTTTAACTCTCTATCAATGTTACAGTGAGTAAAGGTTACTCTATTTTACTATCTATCAATGGTACAGTGAGTAAAGGTTACTCTATTTAACTCTCTATCAATGGTATAGGTGATACATTTTACTGTACTTAACTCTCTATCAATGGTACCGTGGGTAAAGGTTACTCTATTTAACTCGCTATCAATGGTATAGTTGATACATTTTACTGTACTTAACTTTCTGTCGATGGTATAGTTGATACATTTTACTGTACTTAACTCTCTGTCGATGGTATAGTTGATACATTTTACTGTACTTAACTTTCTGTCGATGGTATAGTTGATACATTTTACTGTACTTAACTCTCTATCAATGGTACCGTGGGTAAAGGTTACTCTATTTAACTCTCTATCAATGGTATAGTTGATACATTTTACTGTACTTAACTTTCTGTCGATGGTATAGTTGATACATTTTACTGTACTTAACTCTCTGTCGATGGTATAGTTGATACATTTTACTGTACTTAACTCTCTGTCGATGGTATAGTTGATACATTTTACTGTACTTAACTTTCTGTCGATGGTATAGTTGATACATTTTACTGTACTTAACTCTCTGTCGATGGTATAGTTGATACATTTTACTGTACTTAACTTTCTGTCGATGGTATAGTTGATACATTTTACTGTACTTAACTCTCTGTCGATGGTACAGCGGTAAAGGTTTACTCTGCCAGACTCCTTTAGGGGACAGACAAACAGTTTCTATTGCACCTCACTCTATAAGTGGGGGTTCTAGGAGAATACACTGTACCTGACTCGGGAGGGGGCGCTAGTAGAGAATACTGTACCTGACGGGGAGGGGTGGGGTTGTGCTAGGAGAGTATACTGTACCTGACTCGGGGAGGGGGCGATAGGAGAGTATATTGTACCTGACTCTATGGTGGGGTGCACTAGGAGCGTATTCTGTACCTTACTCGATTATGGGGGGGGGGGGGGAGGTGCACTAGGAGCGTATTCTGTACCTTACTCGATCGGTGGGGGGGGGGGGGGGGTGGGAAGAGCGCTAGGAGAGTATACTGCACCTGACTCGGGGAGGGGGCGCTAGGAAAGTATACTGTACCTGAATCTGGGGGGGGGGGGGGCGCTAGGATAGTATACTGTTCTCGATTCGGGGGGGGGGGGGCGCTAGGAGATTGTACAAGTACCTGACTCGGGGGTAGTATGCTAGGCGAGTATACTGTACCTGACTCGGGGGGGGGGGGTGGCACTAGGAGAGTATAATGTACCAGACTCAGGGGGCGCTATAAGAGTATACTGTACCTGACTCATTTGGGAGGGGGCGCTATGATAGTGTATTGTAATCGACTCGGGAGGGGGGATGGGTGGCTAGGAGATTATACTGTACTTGACTCGGAGGAGGGGTGCTAGGAGAGTTTACTATATCTGACTGGGGGGGACTACGAGAGTATACTGTACCTGACTCGTGGGGAGAGCGCTAGGAGAGTATACTGTACCTGACTCGTGAGGGGCGCTAGGAGAGTATACTGTATCTGACTCGTGGGAGGGGGGCGCTAAGAGAGTATACTGTACCTGACACTCATGGAAGGGCGCTAGGAGAGTATACTGTACCGGACTCGTGGGGTGCTAGGAGAGTATACTGTATCTGACTCGTGGGGGCGACGCTACGAGAGTATACTGTACCTGACTCGTGGGAGGGGGGGGGGCGCTAAGAGAGTATACTGTACCCGACTCGTGGGGTGGGGGCTAGGAGAGTATACTGTACCTGATTCGTGGGGGCGCTAGGAAAGTATACTGTACCTGACTCGTGGGGCGGCGCTTAGGAGAGTATACTGTACCTTACTCAGGGGGTCTGTAGGAGAGTATAAGGTACCTGACTCGGTGGGGGAGCTAGGAGAGTATAATTTACCTGACTCGTTGGGGATGCTAGAGGTGTGTATTGTACCTGATTCAAGAGAGGGCGCTAGGAGAGGATACTATATCGTCACGGGCGTTGGATGGCCTAGGAGAGTATACTGTACCTGACTCGGGGGGGGGGGGAGCGTTAGGAGAGTATACTGTAACTGACTCTTAGGCGCGCAAGGAGAGTGTAGTGTACCTGACACTGGGGCTCATTACATTTTACTCCACTCTGGCTTATGATAAGGTAATATATACATAGTAAAGACATGGATAATGATGAGGTCATGTATATAAAATACATGGATGAGAAGGTCATAAGAAGAATATAAAGTATATCAAGTCACCAGACTGCTGAACACATTATATGTTACTCGAGATATACCTCCTGAATTATGTAACTCTGTATTTATTGCAATCCCAAAGAAATCCGGACCCTTGGAATGTGATCAACACAGAACAATTAGTATAATGAGTCACATCACAAAGATTTTGCTACGAATTGAGTGCAAAGAGTGAGGAAGAAAATACAACCTGAAATAGGGGAAGAACAATGTGGGTTTATGGACGGAAAGGGTACAGTAAATGCTGTGTATATGCTGCGAACAGTTATTGAACGTGCTATAGAAGTAAACAAGGATATACATCTTTGCTTTATTGACTACACAAAGGCTTTTGATAGAGTTAGACATGTCAACATGGTGGATATGCTTGCAGATTTACAAATTGACATTAGACTTATAAAAAAACATATATTGGAAACAACACGCTGCCATAACGATTGATAATGAAGTGGGACAATATCAGCCTATTAAGAGAGGTGTTAGGCAGGGATGTGTAATGTCTCCAGATCGTTTTTCCCTATACAGTGAAAATATTTTCAGAAATGTAGAAGATATAAATGGAATCAGCATTGGAAGACGAAAGATCAATAACATTAGATATGCAGATGATACAGTATTGATTGCAGACAATCCACAAGATCTATAACAATTAGTAGATGCTGTTGTTGTACACAATGAGCAACTGGGGTAAGAATTAAATTGTAAAAAGGCACAGGTTATGGTAGTCACTAGGAAGAATGAAATACTACAATGTAATATACAAGTAAGTGGGAATATTCTTAAACAAGTGAATCGGTACAGTTATCTTGGAACAGTCATAACATCTGATGGGAGATACCTTGAAGAGATTAGAACAAGAATCGCCATGGCGAAAGTAGCCTTTAGCAAGATGAAAAATATTCTGACCAATAAAAAGATGTCAATTGAAACGAGAAAAAGAGTGTTGAGAGGATACATAGAGCCTGTTCTTTTGTATAGATGTGAAACTTGGACAATGTGCAGTCAAGCTGAAAAACATCTGATGGCTGCAGAAATGTGGTTTCTGAGGAAAATGCAAAGAATACCATGGACAGACAGAAAAACCAATGACCAAGTACTACAGGAGACAAATGACAATCGTAAATTGATTAGAGAAATTAGACGAAGACAGTCAAAAATTTTTGGACATGTTATGAGAAGAAATGGATTGGAGAACTTAGTGACAACTGGCAAGATCGAAAGCAATAGACCAAGAGGAAGACCGAGAAGAAAATACCTGGATGGCTTGGCCACATGGCATGGACGAGACAGGAACACTGAGCTGATCCACGACTCTGGTGATCGAGTGAAATGGCGAGTCATGATCGCCCACGCTTTCCGGCATGGCACATGAATGATTGATTGATAAGGTCATGTATACAATAGGCCTGGCTAATGATGAGGTCTTGTATACAATAAATATGGATAATGATGAGGTCATGTATACAATAAATATGGATAATGATGAGGTCATGTATACAATAAATAAGGATAATGATGAGGTCATGTATACAATAAATATGGATAATGTTGAGGTCATATTTACAATAGACTTGGCTAATGATGAGGTCATGTATACAATAAATATGGATAATGATGAGGTCATGTATACAATAAATACGGATAATGATGAGGTCATGTATACAATAAATATGGATAATGATGAGGTCATGTATACAATAAATATGGATAATGATGAGGTCATGTATACAATAAATATGGATAATAATGAGGTCATATTTACAATAGACTTGGCTAATGATGAGGTTATGTATACAATAAATATGGATAATGATGAGGTCATGTATACAATAAATACGGATAATGATGAGGTCATGTATACAATAAATATGGATAATGATGAGGTCATGCATACAATAAATATGGATAATGATGAGGTCATGCATACAATAAATACGGATAATGATGAGGTCATCTATACAATAAATATGGATAATGATGAGGTCATGTATACAATAAATATGGATAATGATGAGGTCATGTATACAATAAATACGGATAATGATGAGGTCATGCATACAATAAATATGGATAATGATGAGGTCATGTATACAATAAATATGGATAATGATGAGGTCATGAATACAATAAATATGGATAATGATGAGGTCATGCATACAATAAATATGGATAATGATGAGGTCATGTATACAATAAATATGGATAATGATGAGGTCATGTATACAATAAATATGGATAATGATGAGGTCATGTATACAATAAATATGGATAATGATGAGATCATATTTACAATAGACTTGGCTAATGATGAGGTCATGTATACAATAAATATGGATAATGATGAGGTCATGTATACAATAAATACGGATAATGATGAGGTCATGTATATAATAAATATGGATAATGATAAGGTCATGCATACAATACATATGGATAATAATGAGGTCATGCATACAATAAATACGGATAATGATGAGGTCATGTATACAATAAATATGGATAATGATGAGGTCATGTATACAATAAATATGGATAATGATGAGGTCATGTATACAATAAATACGGATAATGATGAGGTCATGCATACAATAAATATGGATAATGATGAGGTCATGTATACAATAAATGTGGATAATGATGAGGTCATGCATACAATAAATATGGATAATGATGAGGTCATGCATACAATAAATACGGATAATGATGAAGTCATGTATACAAAAAATATGGATAATGATGAGGTCATGTATACAATAAATATGGATAATGATTAGGTCATGCATACAATAAATATGGATAATGATGAGGTCATGCATACAATAAATATGGATAATGATAAGGTCATGCATACAATAAATATGGATAATGATAAGGTCCATCCATCCATCATGTGCCATGCCGGTAAGCGTGGGCGGTCATGTTCTGCCATCTCACTCGATCACCAGAGTCGTGGATCAGCTCCGTGTTTCTGTCTCGACCATGCCACAAGGCCAAGCCATCCATGTACTTGCTTCTAGGTCTTCCCCTTGGTCTGTTCCCCTCGATCTTACCAGTTGTCACCAAATGAGGTCATGCATACAATAAATATGGATAATGATGAGGTCATGCATACAATAAATATGGATAATGATTAGGTCATGTATACAATAAATATGGATATTGATGAGCTCATGTATACAATAAATATGGATAATGATGAGATCATATATACAAAAAGCCTGGCAATTGTTGGGGTGTATATATAAAAATACTAACTGACGATGAAGTGACATATACAATAGAACTGGCTAATGATGAGGTGACATATACAATAGAACTGGCTAATGATGAAGACTGTGTATGGTGTGGTTTTGGCCCTGCGTCGAAGTAAATGTTACCGTTAAACCGATGTTGTCATTTTAAGAGGGCAGGTTCGAATCCTGGTTTGCCAATAGCTGTTATCTTTCTGTTGTCTGTATGTCTCGTTTATTACATGACCTCAATGTGTTGTCTGTATGTCTGGTTTATTACATGACCTCAATGTGTTGTCTGTATGTCTGGTTTATTACATGACCTCAATGTGTTGTCTGTATGTCTCGTTTATTACATGACCTCAATGTGTTATCTGTATGTCTGGTTTATTAATAACCTCAATGTGTTGTCTGTATGTCTGGTTTATTAATAACCTCAATGTGTTGTCTGTATGTCTCGTTTATTACATGACCTCAATGTGTTGTCTGTATGTCTGGTTTATTACATGACATCAATGTGTTGTATGTATATCTGGTTTATAACATGACCGCAATTTGTTGTCTGTATGTCTGGTTTATTACATGACATCAATGTGTTGTCTGTATGCCTGGTTTATTACATGACCTCAATGTGTTGTCTGTATGTCTGGTTTATTACATGACCTCAATGTGTTGTCTGTATGTCTGGTTTATTACATGACCTCAATGTGTTGTCTGTATGTCTGGTTTATTACATGACCTCAATGTGTTGTCTGTATGTCTGGTTTATTACATGACCGCAATGTGTTTTCTGTATGTCTGGTTTATTACATGACGGCAATGTGTTGTCTGTATGTTTATTACATGACGGCAATGTGTTGTCTGTATGTTTATTACATGACCTCAATGTCTGTATGTTTATTACATGACGGCAATGTGCTGCCTGTATGTCTGGTTTATTATATGACGGCAATGTGTTGTCTGTATGTCTGGTTTATTACATGACCTCAATATGTTGTCTGTATGTTTATTACATGACGGCAATGTGCTGTCTGTATGTCTGGTTTATTACATGACCTCAATGTGTTGTCTGTATGTTTATTACATGACCTCAATGTGTTGTCTGTATGTTTATTACATGACCTCAATGTGTTGTCTGTATGTTTATTACATGACCTCAATGTGTTGTCTGTATGTTTATTACATGACGGCAATGTGCTGTCTGTATGTCTGGTTTATTAAATGACCTCAATGTGTTGTCTGTATGTCTGATTTATTACATGACATCAATGTGTTGCCTGTATGTCTGGTTTATTAAATGACCTCAATGTGTTGTCTGTATGTCTGTTTTATTACATGACCTCAATGTGTTGCCTGTATGTCTGGTTTATTACATGACCTCAATGTGTTGTCTGTATGTCTGGTTTATTACATGACCTCAATGTGTTGCCTGTATGTCTGGTTTATTACATGATCTCGATGTGTTGTCTGTATGTCTGGTTTATTACTTGACCTCAATGTGTTGTCTGTATGTCTGGTTTATTACATGACCTCAATGTGTTGTCTGTATGTCTGGTTTATTACATGACCTCAATGTGTTGTCTGTATGTTTGGTTTATTACATGACCTCAATGTGTTGTCTGTATGTCTGGTTTATTAATAACCTCAATGTGTTGTCTGTATGTCTGGTTTATTACATGACCTCAATGTGTTGTATGTATATCTGGTTTATTACATGACCTCAATGTGTTGTCTGTATATCTGGTTTATTACATGACCTCAATGTGTTGTCTGTATGTCTGGTTTATTACATGACCTCAATGTGTTGTATGTATATCTGGTTTATTACATGACCTCAATGTGTTGTCTGTATGTCTGGTTTATTACATGACCTCAATGTGTTGTCTGTATGTCTGGTTTATTACATGACCGCAATGTGTTGTCTGTATGCCTGGTTTATTAAATGACCTCAATGTATTGTCTATGTGTCTGGTTTATTACATGACCGCAATGTGTTGTCTGTATGTCTGGTTTATTACATGACCTCAATGTGTTGTATGTATATCTGGTTTATTACATGACCTCAATGTGTTGTCTGTATGTCTGGTTTATTACATGACATCAATGTGTTGTCTGTATGCCTGGTTTATTACATGACATAATGTGTTGTCTGTATGCCTGGTTTATTACATGACCTCAATGTGCTGTCTGTATGTCTGGTTTATTACATGACCGCAATGTGTTGTCAGTATGTCTGGTTTATTACATGACTGCAATGTTTTCCATTTATGTCTGGTTTATTACATGACCTCAATGTGTTGTCTGTATGCCTGGTTTATTACATTACCTCAATGTGTTGCCTGTATGTCTGGTTTATTACATGACCTCAATGTGTTGCCTGTATGTCTGGTTTATTATATGACGGCAATGTGTTGTCTGTATGCTTGGTTTATTACATGACCTCAATGTGCTGTCTGTATGTCTGGTTTATTACATGACCGCAATGTGTTGTATGTATGTCTGGTTTATTACATGACTGCAACGTTTTCCATTTATGTCTGGTTTATTACATGACCTCAATGTGTTGTCTGTATGTCTGGTTTATTACATGACCTCAATGTGTTGTCTGTATGTCTGGTTTATTACATGACCTCAATGTGTTGTCTGTAAGCCTGGTTTATTACATGACCTCCATGTATTGTCTATGTGTCTGGTTTATTACATGACCGCAATGTGTTGTCTGTATGTCTGGTTTATTACATGACCGCAATGTTTTCCCTTTATGTCTGGTTTATTACATGACCTCAATGTGTTGTCTGTATGCCTGGTTTATTACATGACATAATGTGTTGTCTGTATGCCTGGTTTATTACATGACCTCAATGTGCTGTCTGTATGTCTGGTTTATTACATGACCGCAATGTGTTGTCTGTATGTTTATTACATGACGGCAATGTGTTGTCTGTATGTCTGGTTTATTACATGACCGCAATTTGTTGTCTGTATGCCTGGTTTATTACATGACCGCAATTTGTTGTCTGTATGTCTGGTTTATTATATGACGGCAATGTGTTGTCTGTATGTCTGGTTTATTACATGACCGCAATTTGTTGTCTGTATGCCTGGTTTATTACATGACCTCAATGTGTTGTCTGTATGTCTGGTTTATTACATGACCGCAATTTGTTGTCTGTATGTCTGGTTTATTACATGACCTCAATGTGTTGTCTGTATGTCTGGTTTATTACATGACCGCAATTTGTTGTCTATATGTCTGGTTTATTACATGACCTCAATGTGTTGTCTGTATGTCTGGTTTATTACATGACCTCAATGTGTTGTCTGTATGTCTGGTTTATTGCATAACCTCAATGTGTTGTCTGTATGCCTGGTTTATTATATGACCGCAATTTGTTGTCTGTATGTCTGGTTTATTATATGACCGCAATTTGTTGTCTGTATGCCTGGTTTATTATATGACCGCAATTTGTTGTCTGTATGTCTGGTTTATTATATGACGGCAATGTGTTGTCTGTATGTCTGGTTTATTACATGACCTCAATGTGTTGTCTGTATGTCTGGTTTATTATATGACCTCAATGTGTTGTCTGTATGTCTGGTTTATTACATGACCTCAATATGTTGTCTGTATGTCTGGTTTATTATATGACCGCAATTTGTTGTCTGTATGTCTGGTTTATTACATGACCTCAATGTGTTGTCTGTATGTCTGGTTTATTACATGACCGCAATTTGTTGTCTGTATGTCTGGTTTATTACATGACCTCAATGTGTTGTCTGTATGTCTGGTTTATTACATGACCTCAATGTGTTGTCTGTATGTCTGGTTTATTACGTGACCTCAATGTGTTGTCTGTATGTCTGGTTTATTACATGACCTCAATGTGTTGTCTGTATGTCTGGTTTATTACATGACCTCAATGTGTTGTCTGTATGTTTATTACATGACCTCAATGTGTTGTCTGTATGTCTGGTTTATTACATGACCGAAATTTGTTGTCTGTATGTCTGTTTTATTACATGACCTCAATGTGTTGTCTGTATGTCTGGTTTATTATATGACCGCAATTTATTGTCTGTATGTCTGGTTTATTACATGACCTCAATGTGTTGTCTGTATGTCTGGTTTATTATATGACGGCAATGTGTTGTCTGTATGTCTGGTTTATTACATGACCTCAATGTGTTGTCTGTATGTCTGGTTTATTACATGACCTCAATGTGTTGTCTGTATGCCTGGTTTATTATATGACCGCAATTTGTTGTCTGTATGCCTGGTTTATTATATGACAGCAATTTGTTGTCTGTATGTCTGGTTTATTACATGACCTCAATGTGTTGTCTGTATGTCTGGTTTATAACATGACTTCAATGTGTTGTCTGTATGTCTGGTTTATTACATGACCTCAATGTGTTGTCTGTATGTTTATTACATGACCTCAATGTGTTGTCTGTATGTCTGGTTTATTACATGACCGCAATTTGTTGTCTGTATGTCTGTTTTATTACATGACCTCAATGTGTTGTCTGTATGTCTGGTTTATTACATGACCGTAATTTGTTGTCTGTATGTCTGGTTTATTACATGACCTCAATGTGTTGTCTGTATGTCTGGTTTATTACATTACCTCAATGTGTTGTCTGTATGTCTGGTTTATTACATGACCTCAATGTGTTGTCTGTATGCCTGGTTTATTATATGACGGCAATGTGTTGTCTGTATGTCTGGTTTATTACATGACCTCAATGTGTTGTCTGTATGTCTGGTTTATTATATGACCTCAATGTGTTGTCTGTATGTCTGGTTTATTACATGACCTCAATATGTTGTCTGTATGTCTGGTTTATTATATGACCGCAATTTGTTGTCTGTATGTCTGGTTTATTACATGACCTCAATGTGTTGTCTGTATGTCTGGTTTATTACATGACCGCAATTTGTTGTCTGTATGTCTGGTTTATTACATGACCTCAATGTGTTGTCTGTATGTCTGGTTTATTACATGACCTCAATGTGTTGTCTGTATGTCTGGTTTATTACGTGACCTCAATGTGTTGTCTGTATGTCTGGTTTATTACATGACCTCAATGTGTTGTCTGTATGTCTGGTTTATTACATGACCTCAATGTGTTGTCTGTATGTTTATTACATGACCTCAATGTGTTGTCTGTATGTCTGGTTTATTACATTACCGCAATTTTTTGTCTGTATGTCTGTTTTATTACATGACCTCAATGTGTTGTCTGTATGTCTGGTTTATTATATGACCGCAATTTATTGTCTGTATGTCTGGTTTATTACATGACCTCAATGTGTTGTCTGTATGTCTGGTTTATTATATGACGGCAATGTGTTGTCTGTATGTCTGGTTTATTACATGACCTCAATGTGTTGTCTGTATGTCTGGTTTATTACATGACCTCAATGAGTTGTCTGTATGCCTGGTTTATTATATGACCGCAATTTGTTGTCTGTATGCCTGGTTTATTATATGACAGCAATTTGTTGTCTGTATGTCTGGTTTATTACATGACCTCAATGTGTTGTCTGTATGTCTGGTTTATAACATGACTTCAATGTGTTGTCTGTATGTCTGGTTTATTACATGACCTCGATGTGTTGTCTGTATGTTTATTACATGACCTCAATGTGTTGTCTGTATGTCTGGTTTATTACATGACCGCAATTTGTTGTCTATATGTCTGTTTTATTACATGACCTCAATGTGTTGTCTGTATGTCTGGTTTATTACATGACCGTAATTTGTTGTCTGTATGTCTGGTTTATTACATGACCTCAATGTGTTGTCTGTATGTCTGGTTTATTACATGACCTCAATGTGTTGTCTGTATGTCTGGTTTATTACATGACCTCAATGTGTTGTCTGTATGCCTGGTTTATTACATTACCTCAATGTGTTGCCTGTATGTCTGGTTTATTACATGACCTCAATGTGTTGCCTGTATGTCTGGTTTATTATATGACGGCAATGTGTTGTCTGTATGCTTGGTTTATTACATGACCTCAATGTGCTGTCTGTATGTCTGGTTTATTACATGACCGCAATGTGTTGTCTGTATGTCTGGTTTATTACATGACTGCAACGTTTTCCATTTATGTCTGGTTTATTACATGACCTCAATGTGTTGTCTGTATGTCTGGTTTATTACATGACCTCAATGTGTTGTCTGTATGTCTGGTTTATTACATGACCTCAATGTGTTGTCTGTATGTCTGGTTTATTACATGACCTCCATGTATTGTCTATGTGTCTGGTTTATTACATGACCGCAATGTGTTGTCTGTATGTCTGGTTTATTACATGACCGCAATGTTTTCCCTTTATGTCTGGTTTATTACATGACCTCAATGTGTTGTCTGTATGCCTGGTTTATTACATGACATAATGTGTTGTCTGTATGCCTGGTTTATTACATGACCTCAATGTGCTGTCTGTATGTCTGGTTTATTACATGACCGCAATGTGTTGTCTGTATGTTTATTACATGACGGCAATGTGTTGTCTGTATGTCTGGTTTATTACATGACCGCAATTTGTTGTCTGTATGCCTGGTTTATTACATGACCGCAATTTGTTGTCTGTATGTCTGGTTTATTATATGACGGCAATGTGTTGTCTGTATGTCTGGTTTATTACATGACCGCAATTTGTTGTCTGTATGCCTGGTTTATTACATGACCTCAATGTGTTGTCTGTATGTCTGGTTTATTACATGACCGCAATTTGTTGTCTGTATGTCTGGTTTATTACATGACCTCAATGTGTTGTCTGTATGTCTGGTTTATTACATGACCGCAATTTGTTGTCTGTATGTCTGGTTTATTACATGACCTCAATGTGTTGTCTGTATGTCTGGTTTATTACATGACCTCAATGTGTTGTCTGTATGTCTGGTTTATTGCATGACCTCAATGTGTTGTCTGTATGCCTGGTTTATTATATGACCGCAATTTGTTGTCTGTATGTCTGGTTTATTATATGACCGCAATTTGTTGTCTGTATGCCTGGTTTATTATATGACCGCAATTTGTTGTCTGTATGTCTGGTTTATTATATGACGGCAATGTGTTGTCTGTATGTCTGGTTTATTACATGACCTCAATGTGTTGTCTGTATGTCTGGTTTATTATATGACCTCAATGTGTTGTCTGTATGTCTGGTTTATTACATGACCTCAATATGTTGTCTGTATGTCTGGTTTATTATATGACCGCAATTTGTTGTCTGTATGTCTGGTTTATTACATGACCTCAATGTGTTGTCTGTATGTCTGGTTTATTACATGACCGCAATTTGTTGTCTGTATGTCTGGTTTATTACATGACCTCAATGTGTTGTCTGTATGTCTGGTTTATTACATGACCTCAATGTGTTGTCTGTATGTCTGGTTTATTACGTGACCTCAATGTGTTGTCTGTATGTCTGGTTTATTACATGACCTCAATGTGTTGTCTGTATGTCTGGTTTATTACATGACCTCAATGTGTTGTCTGTATGTTTATTACATGACCTCAATGTGTTGTCTGTATGTCTGGTTTATTACATGACCGCAATTTGTTGTCTGTATGTCTGTTTTATTACATGACCTCAATGTGTTGTCTGTATGTCTGGTTTATTATATGACCGCAATTTATTGTCTGTATGTCTGGTTTATTACATGACCTCAATGTGTTGTCTGTATGTCTGGTTTATTATATGACGGCAATGTGTTGTCTGTATGTCTGGTTTATTACATGACCTCAATGTGTTATCTGTATGTCTGGTTTATTACATGACCTCAATGTGTTGTCTGTATGCCTGGTTTATTATATGACCGCAATTTGTTGTCTGTATGCCTGGTTTATTATATGACAGCAATTTGTTGTCTGTATGTCTGGTTTATTACATGACCTCAATGTGTTGTCTGTATGTCTGGTTTATAACATGACTTCAATGTGTTGTCTGTATGTCTGGTTTATTACATGACCTCAATGTGTTGTCTGTATGTTTATTACATGACCTCAATGTGTTGTCTGTATGTCTGGTTTATTACATGACCGCAATTTGTTGTCTGTATGTCTGTTTTATTACATGACCTCAATGTGTTGTCTGTATGTCTGGTTTATTACATGATTGTAATTTGTTGTCTGTATGTCTGGTTTATTACATGACCTCAATGTGTTGTCTGTATGTCTGGTTTATTACATGACCTCAATGTGTTGTCTGTATGTCTGGTTTATTACATGACCTCAATGTGTTGTCTGTATGCCTGGTTTATTATATGACGGCAATGTGTTGTCTGTATGTCTGGTTTATTATATGACCGCAATTTGTTGTCTGTATGTCTGGTTTATTACATGACCTCAATGTGTTGTCTGTATGTCTGGTTTATTATATGACGGCAATGTGTTGTCTGTATGTCTGGTTTATTACATGACCTAAATGTGTTGTCTGTATGTCTGGTTTATTACATGACCTCAATATGTTGTCTGTATGTCTGGTTTATTATATGACCGCAATTTGTTGTCTGTATGCCTGGTTTATTACATGACCGCGATTTGTTGTCTGTATGTCTGGTTTATTATATGACCTCAATGTGTTGTCTGTATGTCTGGTTTATTACATGACCTCAATGTGTTGTCTGTATGTCTGGTTTATTACATGACCTCAATGTGTTGTCTGTATGTCTGGTTTATTACATGACCTCAATATGTTGTCTGTATGTCTGGTTTATTATATGACCGCAATTTGTTGTCTGTATGTCTGGTTTATTACATGACCTCAATGTGTTGTCTGTATGTTTGGTTTATTACATGACCGCAATGTGTTGTCTGTATGTCTGGTTTATTACATGACCTCAATGTGTTGTCTGTATGTCTGGTTTATTACATGACCTCAATGTGTTGTCTGTATTTCTGGTTTATTACATGACCTCAATGTGTTGTCTGTATGTCTGGTTTATTACATGACCTCAATGTGTTGTCTGTATGTCTGGTTTATTACATGACCTCAATGTGTTGTCTGTATGTTTATTACATGACGGCAATGTGTTGTCTGTATGCCTGGTTTATTACATGACCTCAATGTGTTGTCTGTATGTCTGGTTTATTACATGACTGCAATTTGTTGTCTGTATGTCTGGTTTATTATATGACGGCAATGTGTTGTCTGTATGTCTGTTTATTACATGACGGCAATGTGTTGTCTGTATGTTTATTACATGACCTCAATGTGTTGTCTGTATGTCTGGTTTATTACATGACCTCAATGTGTTGTCTGTATGTTTATTACATGACCTCAATGTGTTGTCTGTATGTCTGGTTTATTACATGACCGCAATTTGTTGTCTGTATGTCTGTTTTATTACATGACCTCAATGTGTTGTCTGTATGTCTGGTTTATTATATGACCGCAATTTATTGTCTGTATGTCTGGTTTATTACATGACCTCAATGTGTTGTCTGTATGTCTGGTTTATTATATGACGGCAATGTGTTGTCTGTATGTCTGGTTTATTACATGACCTCAATGTGTTGTCTGTATGTCTGGTTTATTACATGACCTCAATGTGTTGTCTGTATGCCTGGTTTATTATATGACCGCAATTTGTTGTCTGTATGCCTGGTTTATTATATGACAGCAATTTGTTGTCTGTATGTCTGGTTTATTACATGACATCAATGTGTTGTCTGTATGTCTGGTTTATAACATGAATTCAATGTGTTGTCTGTATGTCTGGTTTATTACATGACCTCAATGTGTTGTCTGTATGTTTATTACATGACCTCAATGTGTTGTCTGTATGTCTGGTTTATTACATGACCGCAATTTGTTGTCTGTATGTCTGTTTTATTACATGACCTCAATGTGTTGTCTGTATGTCTGGTTTATTACATGACCGTAATTTGTTGTCTGTATGTCTGGTTTATTACATGACCTCAATGTGTTGTCTGTATGTCTGGTTTATTACATGACCTCAATGTGTTGTCTGTATGTCTGGTTTATTACATGACCTCAATGTGTTGTCTGTATGCCTGGTTTATTACATTACCTCAATGTGTTGTCTGTATGTCTGGTTTATTATATGACGGCAATGTGTTGTCTGTATGTCTGGTTTATTACATGACCTAAATGTGTTGTCTGTATGTCTGGTTTATTACATGACCTCAATATGTTGTCTGTATGTCTGGTTTATTATATGACCGCAATTTGTTGTCTGTATGCCTGGTTTATTACATGACCGCGATTTGTTGTCTGTATGTCTGGTTTATTATATGACCTCAATGTGTTGTCTGTATGTCTGGTTTATTACATGACCTCAATGTGTTGTCTGTATGTCTGGTTTATTACATGACCTCAATGTGTTGTCTGTATGTCTGGTTTATTACATGACCTCAATATGTTGTCTGTATGTCTGGTTTATTATATGACCGCAATTTGTTGTCTGTATGTCTGGTTTATTACATGACCTCAATGTGTTGTCTGTATGTTTGGTTTATTACATGACCGCAATGTGTTGTCTGTATGTCTGGTTTATTACATGACCTCAATGTGTTGTCTGTATGTCTGGTTTATTACATGACCTCAATGTGTTGTCTGTATTTCTGGTTTATTACATGACCTCAATGTGTTGTCTGTATGTCTGGTTTATTACATGACCTCAATGTGTTGTCTGTATGTCTGGTTTATTACATGACCTCAATGTGTTGTCTGTATGTTTATTACATGACGGCAATGTGTTGTCTGTATGCCTGGTTTATTACATGACCTCAATGTGTTGTCTGTATGTCTGGTTTATTACATGACTGCAATTTGTTGTCTGTATGTCTGGTTTATTATATGACGGCAATGTGTTGTCTGTATGTCTGTTTATTACATGACGGCAATGTGTTGTCTGTATGTTTATTACATGACCTCAATGTGTTGTCTGTATGTCTGGTTTATTACATGACCTCAATGTGTTGTCTGTATGTTTATTACATGACCTCAATGTGTTGTCTGTATGTCTGGTTTATTACATGACCGCAATTTGTTGTCTGTATGTCTGTTTTATTACATGACCTCAATGTGTTGTCTGTATGTCTGGTTTATTATATGACCGCAATTTATTGTCTGTATGTCTGGTTTATTACATGACCTCAATGTGTTGTCTGTATGCCTGGTTTATTATATGACGGCAATGTGTTGTCTGTATGTCTGGTTTATTATATGACCGCAATTTGTTGTCTGTATGTCTGGTTTATTACATGACCTCAATGTGTTGTCTGTATGTCTGGTTTATTATATGACGGCAATGTGTTGTCTGTATGTCTGGTTTATTACATGACCTAAATGTGTTGTCTGTATGTCTGGTTTATTACATGACCTCAATATGTTGTCTGTATGTCTGGTTTATTATATGACCGCAATTTGTTGTCTGTATGCCTGGTTTATTACATGACCGCGATTTGTTGTCTGTATGTCTGGTTTATTATATGACCTCAATGTGTTGTCTGTATGTCTGGTTTATTACATGACCTTAATGTGTTGTCTGTATGTCTGGTTTATTACATGACCTCAATGTGTTGTCTGTATGTCTGGTTTATTACATGACCTCAATATGTTGTCTGTATGTCTGGTTTATTATATGACCGCAATTTGTTGTCTGTATGTCTGGTTTATTACATGACCTCAATGTGTTGTCTGTATGTTTGGTTTATTACATGACCGCAATGTGTTGTCTGTATGTCTGGTTTATTACATGACCTCAATGTGTTGTCTGTATGTCTGGTTTATTACATGACCTCAATGTGTTGTCTGTATTTCTGGTTTATTACATGACCTCAATGTGTTGTCTGTATGTCTGGTTTATTACATGACCTCAATGTGTTGTCTGTATGTCTGGTTTATTACATGACCTCAATGTGTTGTCTGTATGTTTATTACATGACGGCAATGTGTTGTCTGTATGCCTGGTTTATTACATGACCTCAATGTGTTGTCTGTATGTCTGGTTTATTACATGACTGCAATTTGTTGTCTGTATGTCTGGTTTATTATATGACGGCAATGTGTTGTCTGTATGTCTGTTTATTACATGACGGCAATGTGTTGTCTGTATGTTTATTACATGACCTCAATGTGTTGTCTGTATGTCTGGTTTATTACATGACCTCAATGTGTTGTCTGTATGTTTATTACATGACCTCAATGTGTTGTCTGTATGTCTGGTTTATTACATGACCGCAATTTGTTGTCTGTATGTCTGTTTTATTACATGACCTCAATGTGTTGTCTGTATGTCTGGTTTATTATATGACCGCAATTTATTGTCTGTATGTCTGGTTTATTACATGACCTCAATGTGTTGTCTGTATGTCTGGTTTATTATATGACGGCAATGTGTTGTCTGTATGTCTGGTTTATTACATGACCTCAATGTGTTGTCTGTATGTCTGGTTTATTACATGACCTCAATGTGTTGTCTGTATGCCTGGTTTATTATATGACCGCAATTTGTTGTCTGTATGCCTGGTTTATTATATGACAGCAATTTGTTGTCTGTATGTCTGGTTTATTACATGACATCAATGTGTTGTCTGTATGTCTGGTTTATAACATGAATTCAATGTGTTGTCTGTATGTCTGGTTTATTACATGACCTCAATGTGTTGTCTGTATGTTTATTACATGACCTCAATGTGTTGTCTGTATGTCTGGTTTATTACATGACCGCAATTTGTTGTCTGTATGTCTGTTTTATTACATGACCTCAATGTGTTGTCTGTATGTCTGGTTTATTACATGACCGTAATTTGTTGTCTGTATGTCTGGTTTATTACATGACCTCAATGTGTTGTCTGTATGTCTGGTTTATTACATGACCTCAATGTGTTGTCTGTATGTCTGGTTTATTACATGACCTCAATGTGTTGTCTGTATGCCTGGTTTATTACATTACCTCAATGTGTTGCCTGTATGTCTGGTTTATTACATGACCTCAATGTGTTGCCTGTATGTCTGGTTTATTATATGACGGCAATGTGTTGTCTGTATGCTTGGTTTATTACATGACCTCAATGTGCTGTCTGTATGTCTGGTTTATTACATGACCGCAATGTGTTGTCTGTATGTCTGGTTTATTACATGACTGCAACGTTTTCCATTTATGTCTGGTTTATTACATGACCTCAATGTGTTGTCTGTATGTCTGGTTTATTACATGACCTCAATGTGTTGTCTGTATGTCTGGTTTATTACATGACCTCAATGTGTTGTCTGTAAGCCTGGTTTATTACATGACCTCCATGTATTGTCTATGTGTCTGGTTTATTACATGACCGCAATGTGTTGTCTGTATGTCTGGTTTATTACATGACCGCAATGTTTTCCCTTTATGTCTGGTTTATTACATGACCTCAATGTGTTGTCTGTATGCCTGGTTTATTACATGACATAATGTGTTGTCTGTATGCCTGGTTTATTACATGACCTCAATGTGCTGTCTGTATGTCTGGTTTATTACATGACCGCAATGTGTTGTCTGTATGTTTATTACATGACGGCAATGTGTTGTCTGTATGTCTGGTTTATTACATGACCGCAATTTGTTGTCTGTATGCCTGGTTTATTACATGACCGCAATTTGTTGTCTGTATGTCTGGTTTATTATATGACGGCAATGTGTTGTCTGTATGTCTGGTTTATTACATGACCGCAATTTGTTGTCTGTATGCCTGGTTTATTACATGACCTCAATGTGTTGTCTGTATGTCTGGTTTATTACATGACCGCAATTTGTTGTCTGTATGTCTGGTTTATTACATGACCTCAATGTGTTGTCTGTATGTCTGGTTTATTACATGACCGCAATTTGTTGTCTGTATGTCTGGTTTATTACATGACCTCAATGTGTTGTCTGTATGTCTGGTTTATTACATGACCTCAATGTGTTGTCTGTATGTCTGGTTTATTGCATGACCTCAATGTGTTGTCTGTATGCCTGGTTTATTATATGACCGCAATTTGTTGTCTGTATGTCTGGTTTATTATATGACCGCAATTTGTTGTCTGTATGCCTGGTTTATTATATGACCGCAATTTGTTGTCTGTATGTCTGGTTTATTATATGACGGCAATGTGTTGTCTGTATGTCTGGTTTATTACATGACCTCAATGTGTTGTCTCTATGTCTGGTTTATTATATGACCTCAATGTGTTGTCTGTATGTCTGGTTTATTACATGACCTCAATATGTTGTCTGTATGTCTGGTTTATTATATGACCGCAATTTGTTGTCTGTATGTCTGGTTTATTACATGACCTCAATGTGTTGTCTGTATGTCTGGTTTATTACATGACCGCAATTTGTTGTCTGTATGTCTGGTTTATTACATGATCTCAATGTGTTGTCTGTATGTCTGGTTTATTACATGACCTCAATGTGTTGTCTGTATGTCTGGTTTATTGCGTGACCTCAATGTGTTGTCTGTATGTCTGGTTTATTACATGACCTCAATGTGTTGTCTGTATGTCTGGTTTATTACATGACCTCAATGTGTTGTCTGTATGTTTATTACATGACCTCAATGTGTTGTCTGTATGTCTGGTTTATTACATGACCGCAATTTGTTGTCTGTATGTCTGTTTTATTACATGACCTCAATGTGTTGTCTGTATGTCTGGTTTATTATATGACCGCAATTTATTGTCTGTATGTCTGGTTTATTACATGACCTCAATGTGTTGTCTGTATGTCTGGTTTATTATATGACGGCAATGTGTTGTCTGTATGTCTGGTTTATTACATGACCTCAATGTGTTGTCTGTATGTCTGGTTTATTACATGACCTCAATGTGTTGTCTGTATGCCTGGTTTATTATATGACCGCAATTTGTTGTCTGTATGCCTGGTTTATTATATGACAGCAATTTGTTGTCTGTATGTCTGGTTTATTACATGACCTCAATGTGTTGTCTGTATGTCTGGTTTATAACATGACTTCAATGTGTTGTCTGTATGTCTGGTTTATTACATGACCTCAATGTGTTGTCTGTATGTTTATTACATGACCTCAATGTGTTGTCTGTATGTCTGGTTTATTACATGACCGCAATTTGTTGTCTGTATGTCTGTTTCATTACATGACCTCAATGTGTTGTCTGTATGTCTGGTTTATTACATGACCGTAATTTGTTGTCTGTATGTCTGGTTTATTACATGACCTCAATGTGTTGTCTGTATGTCTGGTTTATTACATGACCTCAATGTGTTGTCTGTATGTCTGGTTTATTACATGACCTCAATGTGTTGTCTGTATGCCTGGTTTATTATATGACGGCAATGTGTTGTCTGTATGTCTGGTTTATTATATGACCGCAATTTGTTGTCTGTATGTCTGGTTTATTACATGACCTCAATGTGTTGTCTGTATGTCTGGTTTATTATATGACGGCAATGTGTTGTCTGTATGTCTGGTTTATTACATGACCTCAATGTGTTGTCTGTATGTCTGGTTTATTACATGACCTCAATATGTTGTCTGTATGTCTGGTTTATTATATGACCGCAATTTGTTGTCTGTATGCCTGGTTTATTACATGACCGCGATTTGTTGTCTGTATGTCTGGTTTATTATATGACCTCAATGTGTTGTCTGTATGTCTGGTTTATTACATGACCTCAATGTTTTGTCTGTATGTCTGGTTTATTACATGACCTCAATGTGTTGTCTGTATGTCTGGTTTATTACATGACCTCAATATGTTGTCTGTATGTCTGGTTTATTATATGACCGCAATTTGTTGTCTGTATGTCTGGTTTATTACATGACCTCAATGTGTTGTCTGTATGTTTGGTTTATTACATGACCGCAATGTGTTGTCTGTATGTCTGGTTTATTACATGACCTCAATGTGTTGTCTGTATGTCTGGTTTATTACATGACCTCAATGTGTTGTCTGTATTTCTGGTTTATTACATGACCTCAATGTGTTGTCTGTATGTCTGGTTTATTACATGACCTCAATGTGTTGTCTGTATGTCTGGTTTATTACATGACTTCAATGTGTTGTCTGTATGTTTATTACATGACGGCAATGTGTTGTCTGTATGCCTGGTTTATTACATGACCTCAATGTGTTGTCTGTATGTCTGGTTTATTACATGACTGCAATTTGTTGTCTGTATGTCTGGTTTATTATATGACGGCAATGTGTTGTCTGTATGTCTGTTTATTACATGACGGCAATGTGTTGTCTGTATGTTTATTACATGACCTCAATGTGTTGTCTGTATGTCTGGTTTATTACATGACCTCAATGTGTTGTCTGTATGTCTGGTTTATTACATGACCTCAATGTGTTGTCTGTATGTTTATTACATGACCTCAATGTGTTGTCTGTATGTTTATTACATGACCTCAATATGTTGTCTGTATGTCTGGTTTATTACATGACCGCAATTTGTTGTCTGTATGTCTGGTTTATTATGTGACGGCAATGTGTTGTCTGTATGTCTGGTTTATTACATGACCGCAATTTGTTGTCTGTATGTCTGGTTTATTACATGACCTCAATGTGTTGTCTGTATGCCTGGTTTATTACATGACCTCAATGTGTTGTCTGTATGTCTGGTTTATTACATGACCTCAATGTGTTGTCTGTATGTCTGGTTTATTACATGACCTCAATGTGTTGTCTGTATGTCTGGTTTATTACATGACCGCAATGTGTTGTCTGTATGTCTGGTTTATTACATGACGGCAATGTGTTGTCTGTATGTTTATTACATGACGGCAATGTGTTGTCTGTATGTTTATTACATGACGGCAATGTGCTGCCTGTATGTCTGGTTTATTATATGACGGTAATGTGTTGTCTGTATGTCTGGTTTATTACATGACCTCAATGTGTTGTCTGTATGTTTATTACATGACGGCAATGTGCTGTCTGTATGTCTGGTTTATTACATGACCTCAATGTGTTGTCTGTATGTTTATTACATGACCTCAATGTGTTGTCTGTATGTTTATTACATGACCTCAATGTGTTGTCTGTATGTTTATTACATGACCTCAATGTGTTGTCTGTATGTTTATTACATGACGGCAATGTGCTGTCTGTATGTCTGGTTTATTAAATGACCTCAATGTGTTGTCTGTATGTCTGATTTATTACATGACCTCAATGTGTTGCCTGTATGTCTGGTTTATTACATGACCTCAATGTGTTGTCTGTATGTCTGGTTTATTACATGACCTCAATGTATTGTCTGTATGTCTGGTTTATTACATGACCTCAATGTGTTGCCTGTATGTCTGTTTTATTACATGACCTCAATGTGTTGCCTGTATGTCTGGTTTATTACATGACCTCAATGTGTTGTCTGTATGTCTGGTTTATTACACGACCTCAATGTGTTGCCTGTATGTCTGGTTTATTACATGATCTCAATGTGTTGTCTGTATGTCTGGTTTATTACATGACCTCAATGTGTTGTCTGTATGTCTGGTTTATTACATGACCTCAATGTGTTGCCTGTATGTCTGGTTTATTACATGACCTCAATGTGTTGTCTGTATGTTTGGTTTATTACATGACCTCAATGTGTTGTCTGTATGTCTGGTTTATTAATAACCTCAATGTGTTGTCTGTATGTCTGGTTTATTACATGACCTCAATGTGTTGTCTGTATGTCTGGTTTATTACATGTCCTCAATGTGTTGCCTGTATTTCTGGTCTATTACATGACCTCAATGTGTTGTCTGTATGTCTGGTTTATTACATGGCCTCAATGTGTTGCCTGTATGTCTGGTTTATTACATGACCTCAATGTGTTGTCTGTATGTCTGGTTTATTACATGACCTCAATGTGTTGTCTGTATGTCTGGTTTATTACATGACCTCAATGTGTTGTCTGTATGTCTGGTTTATTACATGACCTCAATGTGTTGTCTGTATGTCTGGTTTATTACATGACCTCAATGTGTTGTCTGTATGTCTGGTTTATTACATGACCTCAATGTGTTGTCTGTATGTCTGATTTATTACATGACCTCAATGTGTTGCCTGTATGTCTGGTGTATTACATGACCTTAATGTGTTGTCTGTATGTCTGGTTTATTACATGACCTCAATGTGTTGCCTGTATGTCTGGTTTATTACATGACCTCAATGTGTTGTCTGTATGTCTGGTTTATTACATGACCTCAATGTGTTGTCTGTATGTCTGGTTTATTACATGACCTCAATGTGTTGCCTGTATGTCTATGACATCAGATGAACACCTGTGACATACTTGCTGACGTTGTATCACCATCTCTGTCTGATTCTAGGGGCGGTGTTGGGAGAGTACTGTACAGCCTCCCAGTACTGGGGCACGGAGTACCGCATCATCCACTGCTCCTTCGGCTGCTGCGGTCCCTACAACAACGAGTACTGCTGTGCTGGCAGGTAGGCCTCCCACTGGCTGCTTCATGATGCCACATCACATTCCTTATCGGTTCATACCACTTCATACCATTTCATCCTACTTCATAACATTTCATCCTACTTCATAACATTTCATCCTACTTCATAACATTTCAAATCGCTTCATAACATTTCATATCACTTCATAAAAAGTCATATCACTTCATAACAATTCATATCACTTCATAACAAGTCATTTCACTTCATAATATGTCACTTCATAATAGACACCCAGTTCTTCCATGACGTATTCAGTTGGCGATAACCTTACTGAATGAGGATGGGTGTGGGGGTGTGCCACGAACCTGTTCGATAACCTTACTGAATGAGGATGGGTGTGGGGTTGTGCCACGAACCTGTTGATGCACAAAAGGAGCCATGAAAATTATCCTCAGAGTGATCAACTACAACATGCAGGAGGACCTCAAATAATCATCAAGGTTACGTCTAGATTAATCAAGCTCTGACAGCTTGTGGCTAAATGTGAACTGAGATATTTCTGTCAATTTATCCAGCAATCGCAGATTCGGAAAACCCCGCAGAGTTCAACATACGGACTCACCCAGCCGGGCATGTGAGCCCACACGGGGTTTAGTCTGCAATGTTCGACTATTAGGACATGTGAGTGCCCAGTCCTGCTCAGCTGCAGAGTTGTCCACTTATCCGGGTGAACACTCGGTCCCCATATTTGTCCACTTATGCGGGTAAACACTCGGTCCCCAGAGTTGTCCCCTTATCCCGGTGGATACCAGATCTGTAGAGTTGTCCCCTTATCCCGGTGGATACTAGATCTGCAGAGTTGTCCCCTTATCCCGGTGGATACCAGATCTCCAGAGTTGTCCACTTATCTCGGTGGATACCAGATCTCCAGAGTTGTCCACTTATCTCAGTGGATACTAGATCTTCAGAGTTGTCCCCTTATCCCGGTGGATACTAGATCTCCAGAGTTGTCCACTTATCCTGGTGGATACTCGGTCACAGAATTGTCCACTTATCCCGGTGGATACTCGGTCACAGAATTGTCCACTTATCCCGGTGGATACTCGGTCACAGAATTGTCCACTTATCCCGGTGGATACTCGGTCACCAGAATTGTCCACTTATCCCGGTGGATACTAGGTCCCCAGAGGTGACTGCCACACAGCTGTATGATGTTGGGAGTTTGCCCGGGTTAGGTATGAAACCTTGACAGCCAGTCGCACCCCCCCCCTCCCCCAGTGATGTTAGAGACAGCAGGATGACGTGACCACAGATTATGATGGGGACAAGAACCGAGAGCTGGTCTTAGACTCACTGACCTCCAACGGCGGTGGCTTGGGCGCTGTTGACACATACATGGTAATAGCGGTGATGGCACACAGGTGGCGGGGTAGGGGTATCCCCTATCAAAGGAGATGTGGGATGCCGCCTTCCCAACGGTAGTCTACGGGACACTCTTGGGCGAGGCGCAGTACCTGCTTAACCCTCTTTCAGGATCACGAGAAGCCACGGCAGCAGGTAGTGGGTGGAGCTGAGAGCAGACGACAGATAGTTGTTATGATCTCTAGTTTCACGGCGACAGACAGGGGATCTCTGTATAGAGACAATGGCTACGGTCTCAAGTTTCACAATGGTTGACAGAGAATCTGTAAATAGAGACAATGGCTACAGTCAATAACCAGCATGGACAATGCCAAGAAGGAAAGCAGTGGCAAAATACCTTCTGTCCAAACGCCCGGCATATTGTGAATATGTTTAATGTGACCGACAGTGGGGACAGTTCTGAAGCTGCATTGTCCGTCTGGGAACAGCTTATGCTGTTGGTGTCACCAGCCCGCCAACAGAGTCCTTGAGAACGAACGAACGAACGAACGAACAAACTTTATTTTAAAAGGGTAATAAATTGGGCACGCAGGCCCGTCTTACATTCGGCCCTTTCAATCACTCATCTTTCATTCATCAAATGTGCATGTTACATTAACATAGGGGAAAAAAACATTGTCAAATGGATTTTGTAAGCATACACATTGCATATTACGCATGATACATTCACATGAAAAAAAAAAAAAAAAAACATTATCAAATGAAAGTTGTAAACATAAACAGTGCATATTGCAATGTTGTGAGACACATCCCCCATCCACCCTCATATCCCGCAGCCATCAACACATCCCCCACCCACCAAACCTCCCACACCCACCCACACACACCTCCACGCACTCACACAGAACCAGGCAAACATACATGCCGCCACCCACCAACTGATCCCCCACCCACAAACATTTCCCCACCCACACATACATCCTCACACACCAAGAAGAAGAAGAAGAAGAAGAAGAAGAAGAAGAAGAAGAAGAAGAAGAAGAAGAAGAAGAAGAAGAAGAAGAAGAAGAAGAAGAAGAAGAAGAAGAAGAAGAAGAAGAAGAAGAAGAAGAAGAAGAAGAAGAAGAAGAAGAAGAAGAAACCACACACACATACCCCCGCCAACCCACACATCCCGCACCTATCCACACACATATCTCACACTCTCACAATTTTCCCCACCCACCCACGCACACATCAGCCAACCTACACCCACTCATCCACCCAATATTCGCCACCTCTCAACTATACATCCCTACCTATACACACATCCCCACCCATAAACACATCTCCCCACCTGCCCACACATATCCCCCACCCATAAACACCCAAAAACACACACCTCCCACCCACACACACCCCGCCACCCACATATACCCCACCCACACATCCGCCGCTCACACACATCTTCTCACAACTACACACCTCCCCCACCCATACACTCATCTCTCACACACATCCACCCACTCACGTGCTCATCCATCAACCACTCACACCCACACATCACCCACGCGCCCATCAACACATGCATCTCTCATCTACCCTCCGACCCTCACACACTCCAACCACTCAGCCAAACACACATCACCCATCCTCGCATACATCCTTCAATCACCTGCACATCCCACCAAGAGCGATACTGAGCCAGCCCGAATGTACGGAAGCCTGGAACATCAGTATCAGGAATGGCTGGCAGCACACGAGACATACACAAGAGACAACACCACACGGCATCGACTATAAAAAATATTGGCAGCAGAAAATACAGAAGGTTTGGACATACATGATCACAAACGCCACACATGCATGGATTACTAGAAATTTGGCAGCACAAGAGACAGAAGGCTGTGGACAGACATGATCACCAACGCCACACGGCATGGACTATAAGAAGATTGGCAGTACACGAGACAGAAGGCTGTGAACAGACATGATCACCAACATCACACGGCATGGACTATCTGAAGAAGAAGTTGATGAGACAAACGCTAAATGACGTCATCAACAGACGTGGCACATTTTTACACCAATAATAACTGGACGACAAAAACTCCACCAACTGTCGGCATCCTGGCTATTGATCGTTCCGCGCGGCTGCAGTATTTGACTTTCGGAACTAATCTCCGGCTGATGTATTTGAATAAGTGGACCAGTGTTTCAGCTGTTGTGTTACATGTGTTTTAATGGACGCCAACAGCTTTTGGAATGTTATCTTTAGACAACAAACAGTACGGGCTAATTGTTTCAGTCAATACGTCATGCCGTCTCTTGTGGCTCTGCACGTGTAGAACTACAGCCATGTGTAGTGGAGCAGTGCGTGGATTAAACAGGCTGCAGAGATGACTGCTGATTTCAGAGGTCAAGGTAATTCCAGGGCAGGCCAAGGTAATTCCCTGGTGGGTCAAGGTAATCCCGAAAAGGTCAAAGTAACCCCGAGAAATGTCAATGTAATCCATAAAAAGATCAAGGTAATCCCGAGATAGGTCGAGGTCATCCCGCGGTACATACTGCTATGACAGGCAATATACTATCCCTTGTTCTATTATGTTTACCTAAATAACAGAACAATATACCATCCCTTACTCTATTATGTTTACCTAAATAACAGAACAATATACCATCCCTTGCTCTATTATGTTTCCCTAAATAACAGAACAATATTAAGGAACGTGACTGTACAAAACCAAACGTATCCCCGTTTAGTGGATCGAATGTCAACCCTTCTCGGATCAGCACGAAGAAACAGAAGGCCCCGTGAGCACGCTGCATATGGTTAAGATGTCTCGGCCATTGTAAATCGTATAGAGGAGGCCGTAACCTCCCACTGCAATGGCAAAATCCCAAACATTAAAAACTACCCACAAAAGAATAATGATAGTAATTACATTTCTTGTGTGAATTCTAGAAGTCAAGGGGGGAAACCTCACATTAATTCCCTAATTATAAAAGTATAAAAATTATGTAATAAACATAATAATGTAATGAAAACAATAAAAATATAATTTCATACTGTTTATTTTCATACTTTGTAATTTTATTTTACTTGTATAGTTTACTTGTATAATTTCATACTTTTATAGTCATACTTTATAGTTTCATACATTTATATTTTCATACTTTCAAAATTTCATACGTTTATATTCAAAGGTTTCAAATGTTTATATTTTCTTACTTGCACAAATTCGTACGTTTATAATTTCATACCTTTATTTTGATACTTTGATATATTCCTACTTTTAAAATTTCACACTTGTACAATTGGACATGATTGATACAGGCATTGATAATGCACATTGGAGCAAGACGCCGCTGAATGTGTTGCATGGAGGGCAAATATCAGAAATGGAATAAAGACAAAGGAGAAAATTATTGCAGATAAGTCACACACCGAGCGTGTGAGACGTAAGATACTGCATGATGGTGGAAATGACCACGTGTTCACATGCACCCACTGTGAACGAACATTTACAGAGCGAATTGGCCTTTTAAGTCACATTCGCTACCGCTATAGGTAAAAGTTATCAGGCCTTTTAAAAGCACAAACTATCGTCTGTCAAGACGGCAAGATGCCAATGATTGATTGGATATATTCCACACTTGTATATTCCACACTAATATATTCCACACTGATATATTCCACACTTATATATTCCACACTTATATATCCCACACTTGTATATTGCACACTTGTATATTCCAGACTAATATATTCCACACTTATATATTCCACACATGTATATTCCACACTTGTATATTCCACACTGATATAGTCCACACTTATATATTCCACACTTATATATCCCACACTTGTATATTCCACACTTATATATTCCACACTAATATATTCCACACATGTATATTCCAAACTAATATATTCCACACATGTATTGATTGATTGATTGATTGATTGATTTAGGAACCGACATCACAGCATTCATGTATATTCCAGACACTAATATATTCCACACATGTATATTCCAAACTAATATATTCCACACATGTATATTCCAGACTAATATATTCCACACATACAGTTTATTCCATGCTCAGTCTTCGTAGACTTAGATGGATAGGACATCTTAGGAGGATGGATGATGGTAGAATACCAAAGGATACATGTATATTCCAGACTAATATATTCCACACATGTATATTCCAAACTAATATATTCCACACATGTATATTCCAGACTAATATATTCCACACTTGTATATTCCAGACTAATATATTCCACACTTGTATATTCCAGACTAATATATTCCACACTTGTATATTCCACACTGATAATGATATATTCCACACTTGTATATTCCACACTGATAATGATATATTCCACACTTGTATATTCCAGACTAATATATTCCACACTTATATTCCAGTGCTGGAGCGATAGTGGGGATAGTGCTAGGCAGTATCTTCGCTATAGCAGTTATAATCACCATCATCTGTTGCTGTGTGAAAAAACACAACCACAGGGGTCAGGTGATCCATCAGGCGCCGGCGACCGGGACATACGTGACCACGCACACAACCAGCTCCAACGTCTTTGTCGTGCCTACAGGTAGGCTGTGACTTGATCACGTGTTGGTGTGCCTACAGGTAGTCTATGGGGAGAATATGTATATGTTGATATGACTATTAGTAGACTGTGTAAGATCAAAGTGTAGTATCTACACCTGATCTGGCCAGGGCCATCAGCAGTGGCAGTCATTCGACTGACACTTAGAGACTTGGGACCCCATGGAGCGGTTCTGGTCCCTGGGGAAGCGCGAGCCATTATAAAATATGGAATCACATGCTTATTGTACCCACAGGTAGGCTTTCTGGAGGATATGTCAATATTGATAAAGTGCAGGTAGGCTGTGTGTCTATTAAAGTAGTTATAGTGGTTATAAACTGTGTGCAGAATAGACCACATTGCGATATGCCTACAGGTAGGATTGTGCAGAATAGACTACATTGTTGTGTGCCTACAGGTAGAATTGTGTAGAATAGACCACATTGTGATATGCCTACAGGTAGGATGTGTGTAGAATAGACCACATTGTGGTGTGCCTACAGGTAGGGTGTGTGTAGAATATACCACGTTGAGATGTGCCTACAGGTAGGATGCGTGTAGAATAGACCACGTTGAGATGTGCCTACAGGTAGGATGTGTGTAGAATAGACCACGTTGAGATGTGCCTACAGGTAGGATGTGTGTAGAATATACCACATTGAGATGTGCCTACAGGTAGGATTTGTGTAGAATATACCACATTGAGATGTGCCTACAGGTAGGATGTGTGTAGAATATACCACATTGAGATGTGCCTACAGGTAGGATGTGTGTAAAATATACGACATTGAGATGTGCCTACAGGTAGGATATGTGTAGAATATACCACATTGAGATGTGCCTACTGGAAGGATGTGCGTAGAATAGACCACGTTGAGATGTGCCTACAGGTAGGATATGTGTAGAATATACCACATTGAGATGTGCCTACAGGTAGGATGTGTGTAGAATATACCACATTGAAATGTGCCTACAGGTAGGATGTGCGTAGAATAGACCACGTTGTGATGTGCCTGCAAATAGTTTGTGTGTAGAATAGACCATATTGTGACGTGCCTACAGGTAGGATGTGTGTAGAATAGACGACGTTGTGATGTGCCTACAGGTAGTACGTGTGTAGAATAGACCATATTGTGACGTGCCTACAGGTAGTATGTGTGTAGAATAGACCACGTTGTGATGTGCCTACAGGTAGGATGTGTGTAGAATAGACCACATTGAGATGTGCCTACAGGTAGGATGTGTGTAGAATATACCACATTGAGATGTGCCTACAGGTAGGATGTGTGTAGAATATACCACATTGAAATGTGCCTACAGGTAGGATGTGTGTAGAATAGACCACGTTGAGATGTGCCTACAGGTAGGATGTGTGTAGAATAGACCACGTTGAGATGTGCCTACAGGTAGGATATGTGTAGAATATACCACATTGAGATGTGCCTACAGGTAGGATGTGTGTAGAATATACCACATTGAAATGTGCCTACAGGTAGGATATGTGTAGAATAGACCATATTGTTTCGTGCCTACAGATAGAATGAGTGTAGAGTAGACCATATTGTGACGTGCCTACAGGTAGGATGTGTGTAGAATAGACCACGTTGTGATGTGCCTACAGGTAGGATGTGTGTAGAATAGACCACATTGTGATGTGCCTACAGGTAGGATGTGTGTAGAATAGACCACATTGTGATGTGCCTACAGGTAGGATGTGTGTAGAATAGACCACATTGTGATGTGCCTACAGGTAGGATGTGTGTAGAATAGACCACATTGTGATGTGCCTACAGGTAGGATATGTGTAGAATATACCACATTGAGATGTGCCTACAGGTAGGATGTGTGCAGAATATACCACATTGAGATGTGCCTACAGGTAGGATGTGTGCAGAATATACCACGTTGTGATGTGCCTGCAAGTAGGATGTGTGTAGAATAGACCATATTGTGACGTGCCTACAGGTAGGATGTGTGTAGAATAGACCATATTGTGACGTGCCTACAAGTAGGATGTGTGTAGAATAGACCACGTTGTGATGTGCCTACAGGTAGGATGTGTGTAGAATAGACCATATTGTGACGTGCCTACAGGTAGGATGTGTGTAGAATAGACGACGTTGTGATGTGCCTACAGGTAGTACGTGTGTAGAATAGACCATATTGTGACGTGCCTACAGGCAGTATGTGTGTAGAATAGACCACGTTGAGATGTGCCTACAGGTAGGATGTGTGTAGAATAGACGACGTTGTGATGTGCCTACAGGTAGTACGTGTGTAGAATAGACCATATTGTGACGTGCCTACAGGTAGTATGTGTGTAGAATAGACCACGTTGTGATGTGCCTACAGGTAGGATGTGTGTAGAATAGACCACATTGAGATGTGCCTACAGGTAGGATGTGTGTAGAATATACCACATTGAGATGTGCCTACAGGTAGGATGTGTGTAGAATATACCACATTGAAATGTGCCTACAGGTAGGATGTGTGTAGAATAGACCACGTTGAGATGTGCCTACAGGTAGGATGTGTGTAGAATAGACCACGTTGAGATGTGCCTACAGGTAGGATATGTGTAGAATATACCACATTGAGATGTGCCTACAGGTAGGATGTGTGTAGAATATACCACATTGAAATGTGCCTACAGGTAGGATATGTGTAGAATAGACCATATTGTTTCGTGCCTACAGATAGAATGAGTGTAGAGTAGACCATATTGTGACGTGCCTACAGGTAGGATGTGTGTAGAATAGACCACGTTGTGATGTGCCTACAGGTAGGATGTGTGTAGAATAGACCACATTGTGATGTGCCTACAGGTAGGATGTGTGTAGAATAGACCACATTGTGATGTGCCTACAGGTAGGATGTGTGTAGAATAGACCACATTGTGATGTGCCTACAGGTAGGATGTGTGTAGAATAGACCACATTGTGATGTGCCTACAGGTAGGATATGTGTAGAATATACCACATTGAGATGTGCCTACAGGTAGGATGTGTGCAGAATATACCACATTGAGATGTGCCTACAGGTAGGATGTGTGCAGAATATACCACGTTGTGATGTGCCTGCAAGTAGGATGTGTGTAGAATAGACCATATTGTGACGTGCCTACAGGTAGGATGTGTGTAGAATAGACCATATTGTGACGTGCCTACAAGTAGGATGTGTGTAGAATAGACCACGTTGTGATGTGCCTACAGGTAGGATGTGTGTAGAATAGACCATATTGTGACGTGCCTACAGGTAGGATGTGTGTAGAATAGACGACGTTGTGATGTGCCTACAGGTAGTACGTGTGTAGAATAGACCATATTGTGACGTGCCTACAGGCAGTATGTGTGTAGAATAGACCACGTTGTGATGTGCCTACAGGTAGGATGTGTGTAGAATAGACCACATTGAGATGTGCCTACAGGTAGGATGTGTGTAGAATATACCACATTGAGATGTGTCTACAGATAGGATGTGTGTAGAATAGACCACGTTGTGATGTGCCTACAGGTAGGATGTGTGTAGAATAGACCACATTGAGATGTGCCTACAGGTAGGATGTGTGTAGAATATACCACATTGAGATGTGCCTACAGGTAGGATGTGTGTAGAATAGACCACGTTGTGATGTGCCTACAGGTAGGATGTGTGTAGAATAGACCAGATTGAGATGTGCCTACAGGTAGGATGTGTGTAGAATATACCACATTGAGAAGTGCCTTCAGGTAGGATGTGTGTAGAACATACCATATTATTTCGTGCCTACAGGTAGAATGAGTGTAGAATAGACCACATTGTGACGTGCCTACAGGTAGGATGTGTGTAGAATAGACCACGTTGTGATGTGCCTACAGGTAGGATATGTGTAGAATATACCACATTGAGATGTGCCTACAGGTAGGATGCGTGTAGAATATACCACATTGTGATGTTCCTTCAGGTAGGATGTAGAATAGACCACGTTGTGATGTGCCTACAGGTAGGATGTGTGTAGAATAGACCATATTGTGACGTGCCTACACGTAGGATGTGTGTAGAATAGACGACGTTGTGATGTGCCTACAGGTAGTACGTGTGTAGAATAGACCATATTGTGACGTGCCTACAGGTAGGATGTGTGTAGAATAGACCACGTTGTGATGTGCCTACAGGTAAGATGTGTGTAGAATATACCACATTGAGATGTGCCTACAGGTTGGATGTGTGTAGAATAGACTACATTGAGATGTGCCTACAGGTAGTATGTGTGTAGAATAGACCACGTTGTTACGTGCCTACAGGTAGGATGTGTGTAGAATAGACTACGTTGTGATGTGCCTACAGGTAGTATGTGTGTAGAAAAGACCATATTGTGACGTGCCTACAGGTAGTATGTGTGTAGAATAGACCACGTTGTGATGTGCCTACAGGTAGGATGTGTGTAGAATAGACCACGTTGTGATGTGCCTACAGGTAGGATGTGTGTAGAATAGACCATATTGTGACGTGCCTACAGGTAGGATGTGTGTAGAATAGACCTATTGTGACGTGACTACAGGAAGGATGTGTGTAGAGTAGACCACATTGAGATGTGCCTACAGGTAGGATGTGTGTAGAGTAGACCACATTGAGATGTGCCTACAGGTAGGATGTGTGTAGAAAAGACCACATTGTGATGTTCCTACAGGTAGGATGTGTGTAGAATAGACCACGCCGTGATGTGCCTACAGGTAGGATGTTTGTAGAATAGACCATATTGTGATGTGCCTACAGGTAGGATGCCGTGTGACGTTGGTGATCATATCTGTCCACGGCATTCTGTCTCGTGGAGTGCTAGATCCAGACGTGGAGAGTATCCGACCGAGATGTGTTGTTGTTATTGTTGTTGTTGTTGTTGGTGTTTTTGATGATGTTGTTGTTGGTGTTGCTGATGTTGTTATTGATCGTCCAGCGACAGAATGCCAACTCTCACTCCTAGAGTGGGTCTCTGGAGACTGATTCAACCAATCCCAGGACGGAGATGTCTGCCCCCCCCCCCCTCCCCCACTAATTTAGATCACTGTTGTCTGTCAAACTGGAGATGTCTGCTACCACTAGGGTACACCACTGTTGTCTGTCAAACTGGAGATGTCTGCTACCACTAGGATAGATCAGTGTTGTCTGTCACATTGGAGATGTCTGCTCCCACTAGATTAGACCACTGTTGTCTGTCTGTTAGGCTGGAGATGTCTGCTACCACTAGGGTAGACCACTGTTGTCTGTCAGACTGGAGGTGTCTGCTCCCACTAGGGTAGACCACTGTTGTCTGTCTGTCAGACTTGAGATGTCTGCTCCCACTAGGGTAGACCACTGTTGTCTGTCAGACTGGAGATGTCTGCTCCCACTAGGGTAGACCACTGTTGTCTGTCAGTCTGGAGATGTCTGCTCCCACTAGGGTAGACCACTGTTGTCTGTCGGTCAGACTGGAGATGTCTGCTCCCACTAGGGCAGACCACTGTTGTCTGTCTGTCAGGCTGGAGATTTCTGCTCCCACTAGGGTAGACCACTGTTGTCTGTCAGACTGGAGATGTCTGCTCCCACTAGGGTAGACCACTGTTGTCTGTCAGACTAGAGATGTATGCTCCCACTAGGGTAGACCACTGTTGTCTGTCTGTCAGACAGGAGATGTCTGCTCCCATTAGGGTAGACCACGGTTGTCTGTCGGTCAGACTGGAGATGTCTGCTCCTACTAGGGTAGACCACTGTTGTCTGTCAGACTGGAAATGTCTGCTTCCACTAGGGTAGACCAGTGTTGTCTGTCACATTGGAGATGTCTGCTCACACTAGGGTAGACCACTGTTGTCTGTCTGTTAGGCTGGAGATGTCTGCTCCCACTAGGGTAGACCACTGTTGTCTGTCAGACTGGAGATGTCTGCTCCCACTAGGGTAGACCACTGTTGTCTGTCGGTCAGACTGGAGATGTCTGCTCCCACTAGGGTAGACCACTGTTGTCTGTCTGTTAGGCTGGAGATGTCTGCTACCACTTGGGTAGACCACTGTTGTCTGTCAGACTGGAAATGTCTGCTCCCACTAGAGTAGACCACTGTTGTCTGTCTGTTAGACTGGAGATGTCTGCTCCCACTAGGGTAGACCACTGTTGTCTGTTAGACTGGAGATGTCTGCTCCCACTAGGGTAGACCACTGTTGTTTGTCAGACTGGAGATGTCTTCTACCACTAGGATAGACCAGTGTTGTCTGTCACATTGGAGATGTCTGCTCCCACTAGGGTAGACCACTGTTGTCTGTCTGTTAGACTGGAGGTGTCTGCTTTTCTATGGTAGACCACTGTTGTCTGTCTGTTAGACTGGAGGTGTCTGCTCCAACTACCGTAGACCACTGTTGTCTGTCTGTTAGACTGGAGGTGTCTGCTCCCACTACGGTAGACCACTGTTGTCTGTCTGTTAGACTGGAGGTGTCTGCTCCAACTACGGTAGACCACTGTTGTCTGTCTGTTAGACTGGAGGTGTCTGCCCCCACTAGAGTAGACCACTGATGTCTGTCGGTCAGACTTGAGATGTCTGCCCCCACTAGGGTAGACCACTGTTGTCTGTCGGTCAGACTGGTGTTGCTGTACTTGTGCTGGTCATCTATTACGCCTCTATGCGGTTTACTCGGTTCTACACTGATAAAAACTGATTCACATCTGTGGTAGAGTGATTCACCACTTTTGTAAAGTGATTCACCACTATTGTAAAGTGATTCATGTCAGTGTTGTAAAGTAATTTATGTCACTGTTGTAAAGTGATTCATGCCACTGTTGTAAAGCTATTCTCGCCTGGTGTAAAGTGATTAATGCCACTGTTGTAAAGCGATTCATCTCACTGTTGTAAAACTTTACTCGCCTGTTGTAAAGTGATTCATATCAGTGTTGTAAAGTGCTTCATGTCTCTGTTGTAAAGTGATTCATGCCACTGTTGTAAAGCGATTAATGTCACTGTCGTAAAGTGATTCATGACAGTCTTGTAAAGCTATTCTCGCCTGTTGTAAAGTGATTGATGTCACTGTTGTAAAGTGCTCCATGTCAGTGTTGTAAAGTGCTTCATGTCAATGTTGTAAAGTGATTCATGCCACTGTTGTAAAGCGATTAATGTCACTGTTGTAAAGAGATTCATGTCAGTCTTGTAAAGTGATTAATATCACTGTTGTAAAGTGATTGTCCATGCATTGATTTTACCACGTCAGAAATAACTTCTGCAAAGAGTTTTGGAGGTCTCTCTCTCTCTGTTACTCTCTCTCTATCTCTCTCTCTCTCTCTCTCTCTCTCTCACATACACACACACTCTCTCACATACACTCTCTCACATACACACACACTCTATTTCACTCTAACTCACTCTCTCTCTGTCTCTGTCTGTCTGTCTCTGAGTGTGTCTCTCTCTCTGTGCGTCTCTCTATGTCTCTGTCTGTTTGTCTCTCTCTCTGTCTCTGTGTGCTTTTGAATCTGCCCAAGTTTTTTTGTTTTTTTTGGAACGTGACTGCATGTTCGGAGCGATGGCAGGTGGCTATGTCCCAGAATTGACCGGTTTTTGCCTTATGCAGAAATGCGTGGCTGCTGGGCTTCTGGTTGACTGCCACTGCCGTCGGTGATGAACTGTATTTTCGTGGACTGTTTGTGAACATCTAGGAAACATCCAAATAGGAAAATGACTGCCGATTCCATCAGAGATGAATTGGGTGTTACGTGAGGGACTGGTGTGTTGACATTCTGGTGGCGTCATTATGCACAGTGTATCTGTGCGGGCTGTTGTTTGTCGAGACCTCTCCTGTCTTTTCCACTTTTCACATTGGGCAGTGGGGAGTGTTTTGTGTGATTTTCACTGGCACAGGAACGGAGCTTAATGGGGACGACCCGTTGCTGTGAAGTTGGAACTGCGACTAACTAATTAACTAACTATCTGTCTCTGTGTGTCTGTCTCTCTATGTCTCTCTCTATCTCTCTGTCTCTCTCTGTTTCTCTCTCTCTCTCTCTCTCTCTCTCTCTCTCTCTCTCTCTCTCTCTCTCGCTGTCTCAAACCAACCACACACAAAATGTTACAACTTCTGCTGAAGGCTCCGTTCTCTGGCTGACACAAACAGCAGTCAATATTCGGAGGTTCCATCTAGCAAAGACAATACCAGGACATAACAAACAGTAGGCAATTGTAAGATGTACCATGTAACAAAGACAATACCAGGACATAACAAACAACAGACAATTGTAAGATGTACCATGTAACAAAGACAATACCAGGACATAACAAACAGCAGACAATTGTAAGATGTACCACGTAACAAAGACAATACCAGTTCATAACAAACATCAGACAACTGTTAAATGTACCATGTAACGAAGACAATACGAGGACATAACAAACAGCAGACAATTGTAGGATCAACCACGTAACAAAGACAATATCAGGACATAACAAACAGCAGACAATTGTAGGATCAACCACGTAACAAAGACAATATCAGGACATAACAAACAGCAGACAATTGTAGGATCAACCACGTAACAAAGACAATATCAGGACATAACAAACAGCAGACAATTGTAGGATCAACCACGTAACAAAGACAATACGAGGACATAACAAACAGCAGACAATTGTAAGATGAACCATGTAACAAAGACAATACCAGGACATAACAAACAGCAGACAATTGTAAGATGAACCATGTAACGAATACAATACGAGGACATAACAAACAGCAGACAATTGTAAGATGAACCATGTAACAAAGACAATACCAGGACATAACAAACAACAGACAATTGTAAGATGAACCATGTAACAAAGACAATACCAGGACATAACAAACAGCAGACACCTGTAAGATGAACCACGTAACGAAGACAATACGAGGACATAACAAACAGCAGACAATTGTAAGACGAACCATGTAACAAAGACAATACCAGGACATAACAAACAGCAGACAATTGTAAGATGAACCATGTAACGAATATAATACGAGGACATAACAAACAGCAGACAATTGTAAGATGAACCATGTAACAAAGACAATACCAGGACATAACAAACAACAGTTAATTGTAAGATGAACCATGTAACAAAGACAATACCAGGACATAACAAACAGCAGACAACTGTAAGATGAACCACGTAACGAAGACAATACGAGGACATAACAAACAGCAGACAATTGTAAGATGAACCATGTAACAAAGACAATACCAGGACATAACAAACAGTAGGCAATTGTAAGATGTACCATGTAACAAAGACAATACCAGGACATAAAAAACAACAGACAATTGTAAGATGTACCATGTAACAAAGACAATACCAGGACATAAAAAACAACAGACAATTGTAAGATGTACCATGTAACAAAGACAATACCAGGACATAACAAACAGCAGACAATTGTAAGATGTACCATGTAACAAAGACAATACCAGGACATAACAAACAGCAGACAATTGTAAGATGTACCACGTAACAAAGACAATACCAGTTCATAACAAACATCAGACAACTGTTAAATGTACCATGTAACGAAGACAATACGAGGACATAACAAACAGCAGACAATTGTAGGATCAACCACGTAACAAAGACAATATCAGGACATAACAAACAGCAGACAATTGTAGGATCAACCACGTAACAAAGACAATATCAGGACATAACAAACAGCAGACAATTGTAGGATCAACCACGTAACAAAGACAATATCAGGACATAACAAACAGCAGACAATTGTAGGATCAACCACGTAACAAAGACAATACGAGGACATAACAAACAG